>JAQMCX010000020.1:2597002-2651953 GCA_029814765.1 Acanthurus leucopareius | reverse complement strand
AGGAGGCAGGTTGGTAGTGTGTAATATCTGAGGTGGCTTAAGTTGTCCTTGGTGGCAGCGTTATCAAAAAATCTTCATCTCAGAGGACTGCAGCCGCTGATTACAACTACTATGGAGTTTAGTACTCAGTCAGAGTGCCACATGTTGGTGAATGATATGAACAAAAACTTCATTCTAAGTTAGACAGCTGTGTGTTTTTTTTACTGTAATAAGTTCTCAACCTGTCACATTTCCACCTTTAACGAAGGTGAGGATGATTTAAAGCTCGATCATCATCCTCATCTTCGTTCAATGTGTAGTGAAACCTGTCTGAGCTGCTATCACACATGAAGGAGTTTCATTAGTCAGCCTTTCAGTTTTCCGTTGGTATATTAAATCTTTTTTACACTTGAACACAAACAACATTTTGAGGGAAACATTCAGTTGTGATGGGTATCATTGATGTATTATTAGTCAAAAAAGGCCGTTATGAAATGCTGAATTTTGTACGATTGATTACCAAACAAGAAAATTAGTTTAAATTTGAACAAACATCTAAGTAAATTGTACATTTCTATCAATTTTGGATTATTGCTTAGTCTTAAACTTTAATAATAACTGTTGGTAATCAAAAGTAATCATGATTAAACCTCATCTGCACAATGTTCCAGCTTTTGTTCATTTTCTTAATTTTTTCACATACATAATAAAGCAAATAAATTAACTTAAGAAATAAATCACTAATTTTAGTTAGTAATTTTAGAACACAGTTTAGGAATAATTACACTTTTGTACTTTTTTTTAATCAATGACACAGAGATTTCAGTGTGTTTTGGTAAGATGTTGCCTAACACTAACCCTTATAACTACATGAACCACCTCATTGTGATTTTAATAACCACTGAAATAGCCTTTCCCTGTCATTACACACAAATTACTGTCATAGCATAAAAGCACAATGATGTAACAACCATCAGATGATCATTGTGCAGCAAGTACTGTCACAGGGTTTGATGTACAGTAACTACTACTTCTGCTACAGTGAAAAGCAAGCAGTCATACAAAAGCCTAATTCGGAGCTCGAATGAATGATGTGCTAGCATGCAAATAAAAAACCATAGTAAACATCAGGCTGCGTGTCATAAAAAAACAGACTTCTGCGACAGGTGGCCATGTTTATCACCTAATACCTGTCAGGGTAACTGTTACTGCTGTTATGAATGTTATATTTACAGTAAGTGAAATTCCTCCTCTGAGCCCGTTTCGAACAGATCCGATCACACCACACCACTGTCACCTGCTAACAACATCTACTTCCCCTTCTGTTTGCATTTAAAAGTCCCCAAACACAGCCTCTTCCCCATGTGGATGTGTGGTAACTGTTGACATTTCCCTGTTTCCTCCTTTGTAATTTTCATCATTTTCCTTATAAAGTTTGTTGACATCACACAATTTTCATCAAAGCTCCACCCACTCAATTAAAGCACTCTAATTAGCAGAACAATTAAAAACACCTGTGTGGGTGTGCAAGACCTTTTAGCTAGCTTGGGTGTGAGGTGTTACTGTTTTGACACTTTATTAATCAGCACAAGTATCCTGTCTGTGCCTTTGAATTGTTAAGTACTGAATATTCTGTAGTATAGAAACTGTTAAAGTACTACTCATAATATTGAATCAAATTAACTGCATTCAACACAACCACAGAACTCATGTTGAGGATGTTCGATGCCTCTCCATTTTTCAGGACTTGTAACAGCATGACCACCAAGTTATTGTTTTGCAAGCCTCAAGCAAGTGGCAGGTGAGAGACTTACAATTCTCACGTCAACTTACTGTTCTTTGTATGACTTCAACTGTTGTAAAACATTGGTAGCTTTTAAATCCTCATTTGTGATTTTTGACTGCCACATTTTGCTTTCTGAAACTCATTTTTTATCGACCACCATACAGTTTTTGTACACACACAAAAGAAAAGATCTTCTATATCTTCTTTTTCAAACTTGAACTAAGTAATGTAATGTTGGCTCTTCACGGTTCTCTCCTGCTACTTGATCAGAGGTTGTTGTATTAGTTCAGACTAAGTGGATCTGGGGGAGCAAGTGTCAGCTTGATGGGGATGAGTGGTTTTAGCTGATTCAAGAAATAAATACGGATTAGTGGATCACTTTATTTAGAATACTTTTGAGTCTTTGATATCTGAGGAAGGTGTCAAGCATTTTCAAGTGAAAAGACTCCAGTCTAAGTGAAGTTATGAGTCATTGGTGGTGTCCAGTTGCAAGTCTTTATTGATTTTCTTGAGTCTACAGTTGTTAAGGTTTGACCTGAGATTAAAGTCAAATGGAATCCATGAGCATGTTAAATTGAAGCAGCTCAGTGGAATTTTAGCTATCCTTTTAGCCATCGACACCTGTGCTTTTCATACTGTTACATGTCAAATGTCTCTTGGTCCTTATTGGGTGAATGCTTGTAGTACATGTTTGCCTGAAATAAGAGATGATATGGATTTAAGCATACAAAAAAAAGTGTGAATGTATGGAGCTTTATGAGGACTTTGCATTTGATGTAAAGAGAGAAGGTTCATGTGCACATGGAAGCATTTCTATAGGAGGAACAATATACAGTAGTAGGCAGGAGACTACATCTCCCAGCAAGCTGTGGGCACATTGGAATCAGCAGGAGAAGCTGAAGAAGGTGGCACTACCAACTATGTTCTGTTACGCTACACATTTTCAAACCTGAAGATTCTCATATTATTATTATCTTATTTTATGATTATAAATGGAGCATAGTGTTGATGAGTAAACATCAATAATAACAGAAAAATGAAGATAGGGAGGGAAGTGTGTGGAAAAGGTGCATTCTTCTTTGGTGCATGTGTGATATTTGGGTAATTCATATCACGTTAGTCTGTCTTGGCAGCCCATCCCCCATCCACTCCCCTTCTCTCTTGGATTTTAACTCTCACTTTCTGTCTCTTACTCACACATACACACTCATAGACACACACATGCACAGAGAAACACTGTCGTACACAAAAGGGGGGATCCTCTCATGGAAAATTATTAAAAATTGCATTAGTATCAGTCAGAATTTGTCAAAATAGACCGACTTGATGAAATTGGATGTAAAAACAGTGAAGACAGACGGAGAGGGAGAGTGGGGGGGGTGTATGGATGGTGTTGGGAATGGGAAAACAGAGGAGGAGGAGGAATGGAAAAGCATGTAGACAGGCAGCAACAGAGCGGGAGAAGTGGGGGTGAGTTCATATTGGGGAGGGGGGTGGTGGTGGATGGTGGGAGACGAGGCTACATGACGTTTGTTTCCATGGTGATGGTCTCTCTGTCTCCCACACGTAGGGAGATGGTGCTTTAATGTGTGTGTGTGTGCGTGTGTGTGTGTTTGTGTGTGTGTAATGGCATTTTTGTCAATAAATAACCATCCTCTTGTTGTTGGCATAGTAGGCATTTTATTGATACAGTACTACAGTAAAACCACAGCTATGAATGATCCCAGTGTGCCTCCAGGCTTCGGCGCTGTAGCATACTGCACAGCCTTGTTTCCTTTGGTGAAATGAAAGATGCTTTTTAGAATTCAGATACCATACAAACCATAGTACAGCTAATCTGGAATAAGGGCAGTCTTTACATCCAGTCTTACATCAGATTAAAGGTTCTTCTTTGATCACAGGGTCTCACAATCCTGGTGTTACGCTTTAGGTTCATATGCAGTGAATTTTCTATATTTTTCCAATAGTAAATTGCGTATCTTTTACATCTTGTGTTTTGAATTAATTTATCTACACTTACAATCGCTATATTCTGGATAATGAAATTATCCATTTAAAATTAACCAAACTCTATGTGTCCAAATGCATCTCATGCGTGCAGACAGACATCAAACCTAATCAGCATTTACTGGGTGACACTAATGCTCAGTTTGGTTTCAACCGGCTGATCAATTGCAGTGAATCAGTCTATTTTCCACCTGAGCTCTGTGTTGCTGCCATCCAAGCCTTTTGTACACTGATGACTATAATAATGGTTAAAAATAGGACTGAGTGGGCTGATGTCTTACCATTTGGCTTGGAAACACAGCGATATGATGGGAGGCTTTCAACTTTAATGAAAATAGACGTATGAAAGCTGCAGCTTGCTGTTGGACTTGGACATGGCTTGAATTAATGGGTTAAAATGCAGGACAGTGTGCAAGCTTTGAGATGTCTGTGTGTGATAAATATTGTGCATGTGTGCATGTGTGGTGTGTGTGTACGCAGGTGTGTAAGTTTTTATAATAGATGTGATAGTATGTGTGTCTGTGTGTGCGTGTGTAGGCGTGTGCGTGTGTGTGTGTGTGTGTGTGTGTTGGGGAAATGGGCTGATATCTGTGTGGGGCGTGACCGGCATGGCGAAAGGATCCGACTGTCGCGCCAGATCCACCAAGCAGGCGGAGGAGGAAGAGGAGGAGGGAAATGTGGCTAGGGAATGGTAATGAATCTTAAAGGCAACAGCGCCATCTGGTGTCTGATTGAAATAAAGGGCATTCATATAATAAGTAACATAAAATTATAGAAGATTAAAATGATTCAGTATAGAATTATATTAGAGCTAAAATACATCCATTCACATAACAATACATTTGCAATACACTTTAAAATATCTAGTTAATATGTCTATGTTTAACAGCACACACACACGCACACATGCACACACACACACACAAACGTACACACGTCCACTTTCAGGCAGACAACCAAACACTCAATCGAGCATGCCGGACCAGAATCATTCATTTGGAGGGTTGTCAGATTTCCGTGCCAACATTAGAGCAGATGATTCAGAGTACACATCCGTTTCACTCCATTGACTTGAGATATCATTGATGACACCCGCAAGAGGCTCCCTCTGTCTGTCTTACACACACACTCTCACACACACACACTCTTAGTAGATATTTGTCTCAGGTCCTTAAGTTTTCATTGATCATGCTCTGTTTCATGAAAAGTTCTCCAATAAATATATGGAATATTATTAGATATCCTTGTCCTTTTGTGAACAATAAAGTTGAGCGTCAGAATTTTAACGAACTTTGACACATTAGTATATCCCTGGTTCTCACCTCTAAGCTGCACAATTGATAGAGTTCACTGAATGAGTAGAAACATTAGCCTGACAACCCAGCTAAAATGTAAGTTTCTACACTAAACTGCAGTTTCGGAAGAGAGCCTTGAATACAATTTTTGTACCAGTTTTAATGGCATATGAAATAAACAAAATAATAGATGATATGACAGTTTGTCACAAATGAAGCCTAAGCATCTCAGTCGTTCCCTGGTGTAAGACGTTCCACCCTCCATAACAGCAGACATGAGTCAAACTGAAACATAAAAGGATACTTCAAATACATTTCTGTCATTTTAGTCTGTTCTTTTCATATTGGTGTATGTGCAGGTGTGAATTTTTCTGATGAGATTAATTTGAATTAGTCATATGAATTTAAATATAAAGGACTTTGACTGTATGATTGACACCAAACCTTCAGCGAGATAATCCTCACAAATGAATACAACTACCATGATGTAATCATCAGAGGAGGACAGCTAATATTGGGCTATAAACAAACTGCACCATGCTTACATGAGTTCATCCTCACCACCACAACGCTTCCTGGGACTCAGTATTACGGACACAATATAACTTGTGTTTCAACAACTTTAGAAGTTGGAGTGAGTTTATAAAAGCATAAGTATAAACACAACGAGGTTCTAAAGGTGGATTATTGAAATGATGTTTAACATGTTTAATGTCCCTGACAACTCTGTCTCATTTAGACACTTGAAACAGATTTGCAATGTTAAAGCTTCAAAAATCACAAATAAGGTATTTGCTGCAGAATTTTTATATGATGTACAACAAATTATGGAAGTCTTTTACATTTGTTTTAATCACAGCTCTTATTTCAGTCATCTAACCAAAATGCCTTTTACAAAAACACATTGACTTTGAGAAGAGAGGATATGTTCCTCATTTTAAGATTTTTAGGGCTCATTTCTGTGATGCTCTGCTTTGGCATCATTTTTGTTAAGTGGGAGGAAGTGAAGACGCATTGTCCTTAGATTTGCCATCATTAGTGGAGAGTACTGTAGAGCTAAAAATGAAAGTGAATACTCAACTTACATTTCACAAAACTCTACATAAATGGTGATTTTGTATCCACTGTATTTGAAATAAGCAAATATTTAAGATTAATCTTTTCAGCTCAGCCAAAATATATCAATATTATGTTTCTTCTGGCCACAAATGACCCAAAAAATTAATCACTGTATCTTTAGTATTTAATATTATGACGTTTCGGTCTCTGTTTAGGAGTAATGAAATGTCTTTGTTTTTGCACCATACAGCGAATAAATGAAGACTGAAGGCAGGTCATTAAATCTGCTGAATGCGACAGAAACAACTTTATTTTAAACTACTGCTGTAAGCTAGAATAGAGCGGAGTCACAATGAGCCACAGGAGGGAGCTCTAAGTTAGTTAAAAATGACACCTAAAGTTGGATGCCCACCTTCCCTTGGAGACAGCTCTGTCCATCTGTCTAATGTCCCTCAGTCTTGAGATTGAGACCATCCATAGCTGAAAGCTGCCTGCTTTAACTCGCCGGACAAACGGCTGAAAACACACAGGAATTAAAGGTCACACACTGAAATTCACCATCTGCCCAAACTTGCACATAGATATTAGCAGCCAGTTCAGTCTGTATGATGCATATACAGCATTTTTAAAGTAGAACAGATCAGTGTAATTACTCTAGACCCGATCATGTAATACAGATCAATAAAATAAAAAGGAGAAAAGAGAAAATTAAATATTTAAAGGAGAAAGATGAATATATTTCTTTGTTGATTTCGTGGTATTTTAAATACTAGAATTTCATGTATCTTGATCAAATATACCCAAATTAATAGAATGTATTGTTTTATTGGATTTATGCAAATATCCTACGGGGGATCAATAAAGGTTTTCTTATATTTGTCTTTTCTTTTTATAATGACTGGCTCTAATTTAGTGCTTAGTTGTAAACTGCCTGTCACCTTTTGTTTGCTAACATAAAAGACAGCCCTTGAGCAGAAGGTCACACGCTTCATTTCACCACCTGATAGTGCATGAAAATTAGAGTTCAAGCTCTGTTCTCGTTATCGATGAGATGGAGAGGTTGGTTTTACATAATTACTTTAGGATTTCCTAAGACGCTAACAGAAACCAAATGCAGGTCCCAGTGTGAGAGGAATGGCAGATGTGGAGTGGAAATGGATCCTCTTTAGTTCAGGGGTTAATTTCCTGTTGTGGCCCATTAACAATGATTCTAAAAAGGCTGAACCAGGAGCACCGGAAGATCCAAAAACACAATTTTGGATTATTCCTCAGGTAGTAGGTTCATTGGTAACAGGTGGTAGTATCATGATTAGGTATGCAAGGCACCTCCTCGACAGGCTCAGTCATTCAGTGAGGATGGGGTGAGGTAGTTTAACAGCTGAAGAACTCTTCCTCAATTTCTGCACATGAAGATAAAAGCTGAAAAGCAACTTTTTTTGCTCAGATCTTTGATCCATCAGGCAGCACAGCATGAAAACCAACATTACTGTATAAAAGATGTTAGTACATGGACTTTGTGGAAAACTGTTGATGGTAAACACAGTTGTTTCCACATTTACAAAAGCAAGTTGTCTTGCCTTCTTTTGCAGGTGTGTCCCTGCTTATTTCAGCAAGATGAAGCTATCACACATTATGCTTGTGTTACAACCACATTACTTCATCATAAAAATGTGCAGGTACTGGGCTGAGGTTTCTGAAGTCCAGACCTGTCTCCCATTTAAATGTTTGCTGATGGTCGTATGTTGCACTTCACAGTATGAAGTGCAACATACGAGCATGGAGACTAGTGAGCAACTGAATTCAAGTTCAAACCAGAGTGGGACAGAATTTCATTTCATAAACCTCAACAATAACTGTTCTCAGTTTCCAAATGTTTACTAAGTTGTTAAAAAAAAGATAATTTAAATGTTTAAATGCTTATTTTAATAATTAAAGTTTCTACCTCACATAAATGTAAATGTATGAACTCAAATAAAATATGATTGAATAACTCTGTAATTAATGGTTTGGCCTTGTATCTGTCTGTCTGCCTCTTCTCCAGTGGGGTAAACTCCAGCCCCACAGCAACCCCATACAGACGAATAAGATGCTTTTTGTTAACTATTCTGTAAACTAATGCCTGTAACTCTCATGTCTTTGGGTTGTTCTGCTCTTAATGACCCAGTTAGAGGTCACACGCTCGATTTCACCATCTGAATTTGTATGTTTCTACATCCTGTGTCCTAAAGTGGGCAACAAATGCCTGACATCAGCTTTGCATAATTTCCTCAGAGGAAGGCAGAAGGTGAATAGAAGTAAGTGAACACATATTAAAGGATTGAGATGTTTTGGAACAACAGAAAAGAACACCTGGATCTTTGCAAGGTAGGTCTCTCCGACCTCTGCCTTCAGATCTGAAATTGTTTGACAGGTTTTTCTGTACTGAGGAAACAGGAGTAAGACCATTCATATGTGTGAAAAACGTCTATGTAAAAGTTCAGTGTCATAAAGTGTCACTGCTTATTTCAATTACCTCTAAGCTTTTATTCCAAGATTCAAAACTTGTTTTATCTTAACTTTGCTCACTACTTATTCTTATTAACTACTAAAAAGTTATGTCTTTCTTTACATTTTTAGGCAGTTTTATATTAAGAAAGGATCCTCTATCACTTGCCTTACAAACTACAAATAGTTTTCTTTGACATGTTGTGGAGAAATGACAGAGTTCTGCATTTTTCTATTTCCAGGATGAAGACGACACCACTGTTTGTCTTCTTTCTCTTAGGTAAGTAAAATGACTATGTGTTACTGTTGTGTATCAGGAGTGAAATACACACACACATGCTTAATGTGGGTGGATGCAGTAATGTAAACACTTTAAAAAATAATGTAATCTAATGCAACATCACCACCACAAACTATTGAAAATTCAAACTATTGATTTGAATTTCTCACACCGCTGAATCACATTGTCTCTCTGTAATTCACCATAAGGACCGATCATTGTATGCATTTAACAATGCTCGTGTTTGCTGCATGGTAACAGTAGAGTACATGAATGTAAATGAAAAATGGTTCTTTATCCATCAGGTCTGTCTTATGTCTTCACCCACAAGATGAGAGAGTACCACTATGTGAAGAAGTTAAAGACCTGGGCTGAAGCTCGGGTTTACTGCAGACAGAATTTCAATGACCTCGCCACCATCACCAATGAAGAGGAAAACAACAGAATGCTGAGTGTAACGGAGGGTCTTGGAAAATTTGCGTGGATAGGGCTTTATGATGACCTGATCAGATGGAGATGGACGCTAGGACACACGTACTACAACAAAAACACAAATTTCAGTAACTGGGGACCAAATGAACCTAACAATAAGTTCTCCAAACAGACGTGCACTGCGATGAATGCAAACAAGACGTGGACAGATGAGAACTGTCACAGTAAATTTCCTGCAGTCTGCTATAATGGTAAGAGGAAGTTTTATTAAATTAAGCTAAGTAAGTTTCTTAAAATTATTTTTTTTTAAAATACGGTATATTTAGGCACTGTCAAGCAGTTTAAGAAAACTCATACCAGTCAGTTTCAGCTGCACAGGATCTTCACAAAGAGATATTTGCATATTTGTACAAATGTTAAATACACTGTCCCACATGATGTATATTGCCAGTAATGGATCCAGTAACTGTTTCATTCTGGGAGGCAAAATGTTGATCCACAGCTCACTCACTGTCTTATTTTCTGTTCAGCTTCAGCGGAAGGTCCTTCCAAGTACATTTTAGTAAAGACTAAGATGACTATGAGCCGTGCTAAGGGATTGTGTGGGTTAAATCACACAGACCTGGTCAGAGTGGGGAACATGTCTGAAAATAATCTCATCCCGGAGCTGACAGAAAAAACTTGGATCGGTCTCTACAGAAAGGGTTGGGCCAAGTGGTCTGACCATAAATACAGAAAGTTCCTCAACTGGATGCAGGGCCAGCCAGACAACAGCGGGAACACCATGGAGTCATGTGCTGTGGTCAACACAACCACAGGAAAGTGGCTGGATGTGGCCTGCATGAAGACGCACCATTTTATCTGTTACAAGACTCCAGTTTGGCACAAAAAAACATTCAAGTTAAAGTTCCAGTCAGAGGCCAACCTGAATGATCCTGCTGTTCAGCAGCAGGTTTTGGAGCAGGTACAGTGAGTTTACTCAAGTCATGAGTTGTGAAATGAATTCTGGTAATAAGTTGGAGTTTTTATGATTGCTAAGTTTGGCAGGGACACCAAAAGTCAGATAATATCTCATATCTACGAAAATCTCAGCTGATTTGCTCGTACTTTCACCAATGTAGTGAGCTAATAAAATTCTTCATGGTTTGGGAGTAACACCAGGTTACTGCTGTGTGGACTGTTTAATCAGTTCTCAGTGTTTTTGTTTCTGGTTTTGAAAAGAAATTTAAATGAAGACACCAACTCACTTTTAATCAGCTGTTTCCACAAAAGAAAAGCAGACACAGTCAAAGGACAGGAGAGTAAGAAATGTCTGGGTTACTTCTTATTTTCATAATTGCAGTCTCTGCTCGTGGAAGAAGGGTAAACAATGACATGTGTTTACGGTTGTAATGATGAAATCGTCATTTGTTTGTGTGTTTGTTTCTCTGTTAGCTGCATGCTAAGCTTCAGAAATATGGCTTGCCAGACTCCCAACTGCGCTGGATTCAGACGGATGGACAGATTTTTCACAAGGAACAAAAGAAGAGGGCTGAGGTAGAAAAAGGTAAAAAAAAAAAGGTATTCATTTATGCATTTTTTGAAATAAAAGAGATATTTATTCATGAGTTCATTAATAAATATTTAAGAGTTTACCATGTTTCCCCCCTTTTCACCCTTTGCATGAAACAGCTCTTGTCCTCAGCATTCCATGTAAAGGAGGCTTCTTCTGCAGTTTAGAAAAGCAAATAACAGTCAATACAACAGCTTCATGGACGATTACCATCTTTTAACTCTTATTTTGGTTTGTTGCTTTTTCTGACCCACACAAACAAGAAGGGGTTGTAACGTCAAACAACAAGAAAAGACAAAGCGGGACAGAGCGATCTGATCTCAATTAAATCTCAGTGTGGACGCAGAGACAAAGGGGGTGTCAGACAGAGCCAGGCTCGCTCACATCTGAATCTCCACAAGAAAGCCAGTATTAACTTTCCTAAAATGTCAAACTACTCTTTAAACCACATCCATGACTTCTTTTTTGTGCCTTTTTCAGGGTTGTGTGGCTGAGCGTTCATTATGCAGAGCACATTTTAGTCTTCTTCAATCAAGAAAATACATTCAGGCTGCTGCTTAATCACAATGTTTTAAGATGAACTTTAGGACTTATTTCCTACACCATCAGTGCTAATAAATGACTTTTGTGTGTTAATGTATTTTGATGCATTCTGTGCAGCTACAGTTCTTGATTACTTAAAATGTTCATCTCTGGATCTTTTTTGTTTATTTGCATTGTAAAATACAGAATTGTGCTTGTGGCTTTGGAGCATTTAGTGAGATTTGAAATGACCATGAAAAATATAAACATGTTTTTGTTTATTTCGTATTTAAATGTTTAATGAAAGTCTACTTAGTCCTTTGAAAATTCCAAATCTCATAAGGTTTGATGTTTAGCAGTCCTTTCTGGTTTTTAATTTTGTTATCCTGCTAATAAACAATTAGCAGATTCTTTGCAATTAATTTCTCACAGTGTGTTTTTTTCATTTTCTTGTGTTAAAGGCCAATTTTTGTGTGTGGTGCATTATTGGATATAGAATATTAAAAGACTTATAACTAACACACACACACAGGAAGGGATTATTGAAATTATTCTTTAAACAAAGTGAAGATTCATTATAAATATTATATAAATATTTTGGACTTAGCCTCTAGTATTACAATGTTACCTTGACTTGTTGATTTTAATTACTTTTAGCATAGTCTGTTCAGACTAAAACAAATAAAAATGTTATAATTTGCCACAAAAAACTATTTTAAAGTAAAACACTACATATAACTTCTGTTGATATTTTGAAAAGTGCAGTAAGTGTAGTTCTTGTGGTTGTCTTTTGTCAGGTGTTAACAGGCTGTGTGTGTGTTGGAGGATATGATGATCCTACACAAAAATCACACTTCAAAAAATATTAAGGTATTATGCCTACTGACTTCATTCCAGTCTCTTTGTAAGACCTGCACCTCGGAGTGCTGGATCTCCTCACTCTGCCCTTGCTGTGCATCAGGACCGGTGTTCCTGGCTATTTGGCCACTGCTCTGCTGTAAAGCTGTTGCTCTGCTGGTGAGCACAGCATGAAACTCAGTTTTGTTGTAATGCCGCTTCAGTTACCACTTGGTCAGATGTAATTTTTTGCAGTACAGTGGCACTGATCAGGTCCAGAATAAGAGTATGAATGTCCTCTTTGACTTTGTAAAAGAGGCTTCTGCCAGCACAACAGTTCCTGCTGTTTGTAATTAAGAGGAGCCTCCTGCAAGGAGAGAGAGAGGGAGAGGGAGAGAGCGGGCGAGCACCTTTTACATGAGGATCAAACAGTGTGAATCACGGTGACGTGTCTCCCACTGGATTCACCTGCATCAGGTTTCTGTCGGTAGCTTTTTCTAAATTTCCAAGGTCATGCTAACATCTAGCTCCTCTGTTATGTACTACAAAAAAAACTGAAAACTTTGAGCATATTGTGAATCAGAAAGGTGCTCCCAGTCATTTGTTCACAATGGTCCATCATGCTTTCAGGAACTAGCATGAGCTGACACATCACCTGCACTCATCCTCCACCCTCCTCAGAACCCCAGGAAGCCTTTAACACCAACTACATATTCAGATTATATGTTATCAGTCTTCATGAGGATCTTAAAGCCATCTTGAGCACTAAAAGAGGCACAGCACCGAGGCACGCACACACTGACACACTCGCATGATGAAACATTGCACACAACAGCAAAAAAAAAGCTACTGTGTAGGAAGTGGGATTTCCTGCTCATTATCTTTTCATGTATTAATTTCTGAAAAACTCTTGGGGACAGACCCCCCCTTGTGTTTCTCATTACCAGCACTGGCTCTGTGTGAATGTGTGTGTGTGTGTGTGTGTGTGTGTGTGTGTGTGGTTTATGATAATGTACAACTGAATGTGCTTGCAGGTGCCTCCACAGTCGCTGAGCATTCAAAATGGCAGTCATTCACACAGCCCCCATCTTCACCTGCTGCAGCACCTCCAGGTACCGACACACACGCACAGGCAGACTAACGGAGGGGAATAAAAGAGTAGCAGTGCGATCGTAATTCAACCGTGCTATCAGCTGGTGCGAGACCATCTCTGGCAATACCCTAAATGAGTTCTTGTGTTCCCCGCGGCAAGATGGAGCACTGCTGATAAAGCAGAGCCACGGGCCTCAGCTTTGTAGTTTACACTGCTACTAAATCACAGTTTGTCTCCTGCACTCCTGTCGGCTCTGCCTTCAATTGGAGGATGAACGGAAAAACAGAGAAGACAGGCTTAGCTAACTGTGTGTGTGTGTGTGTGTGTGTGTGTGTGCGTGTGTGTGTGTGTAAGTGAGGGTGTGTAAGTGTGATTGGTGAGTTGAACAAAATAACCTGCAAACAAAGAGAAAGAAAAAATACAGCTGAAGAATTTGTGTGTGTGTGTGTGTGTGTCCACGCGTGTGCTTGTGTGTGTGCGTGGCTATGTGTGTGTGTGTGTGTGTGTGTGTGTACCTGAGACACTTTTTAATCAGTGGAGACATTCTAATCATGATGTTTTAGAGTCAGACTTACATTGAAGTTTTTGTAAAGATTAAGATAAGAATGAGAGTTGTGCATGTAGCTGTGATTTTAAAGCTGCACAAATTAGTCATAGATCCTTTCTTGATATATAAATCACAAATAGATCAACTGACTGACTGTTTGAAAAGATGTCACCTGCAGTAACTTGAGCAGTTTATAGCTCATTGCTTTGGTTTTAAGTCTTATTCTCATTAATGTGGTGTCCAACCTCAAACTGCAGCTTTTTCAGAGAAAAAAAATTGAAAAACCCAGTGTTCACTTCTTGTGAACAACAGGGGACAAAATTAGCAACTATTTGAATTAAGTCTTAAATCTGCTAACAAGAAAAAAAATCAAGAGCTGGTGGAATTAACAAAAAGAGGAAAAGGAAAGTGAAAATTTATATTTGTCAGGTGAATGTTAGTCTATTCTGTGTCTAATCATATTTTTTACTTAAATTTTAACTCGTTCACCATAAAAACATTACTATGGGATAATATGCCTGATATTGTAAGCTTGTACCGCTGCCCCCAAGAGGCCAAAAGATCAATAATTAGACCTTCAAAAAACAATTTATAAAACACCATTAAACAATTTCATCCGTGAAAAAGTCACTGACGCAATGAACACTGCAGCACAGGAGCTGGATCGATAGATAAGAGACTCTATGTAAAATAAACTATCTCAAAAAAGTAGTTTTAGTGTTCAGTTGCCCTTTAAGTCTCATAACTCTTTAAGTTTAGGGCTAAGGGCTTGACCCCTTGGGAATGCATAATAGAAATGTGGGTTCTCACAAGAACAGACATATAAATATTAAAGAGTACGTGTGCAGGAATTCAACTTCCATTCAATCTTTGACCTTGTAATTCCTGCGAGGCCAGTGGTTGATTTTAAATTTTAAGTGCTTTATTTAAATTACAGATTGCATGAGTCTTGTATGAGATTCTAATGTCCTCAAAGGTGATAAAAACAAGTTTGTGTGTGTGTGCGTGAGTGCTTCTGTAGCAGTGATTGAGTGATATACTAAGCCTCTTCCTCCTCACTGTTCCTTGAGGCAGTGTGTTTTTATGAGCATTTGAAAGCCGATATATAAAACCCCTGGTGTTATCTCTGCAGAGACTACTCCCATAATGCCTTATTGTGGAGGGAAAATGTCCCCTATTTAACTTGGTTTACAACAAAACTCGACCCCTCTTCTCACAAGCTGTAGCTGATTTCTCCTTCCTCCAATTCAATAGGAGGCCTTTAATGGGACCAGTAATGGATTCCAGTTGACAACAGCTCAATCACCATTAGATATAAGCTGTTCTCCAGCCCCCTCTCTCTGTTTCATTTGTGTTCTATAATGTATGTTTAATGACAGTGTTTAATTGTCATTCAGACCTGCTATTGTCATTTCAGTCATTACTGTTGAGGCCGATTATGACTTTAATTGAATATTGGCTCAGCACAAGCGCTCATTAGTGGGTTGAGTTAATAAGGTGCAAATCGGAAAGTAACTTTGCCAAAAGTCAGCTGGCAGCCGTTTGTGTCAGCCAGAGTAACAGTGGGAGTGCTGGGCTGCCAAATGACGTCTAATCTAGTGTGGTTGAATACAACGACTGATAGTAAGCAATGATCATGATGACATAACAGAATGTATATATAAAGAAGTGTTGCATAGGCCTCGATTAGGAGTTTGATTACCATTTGTTAGCATCTTTGCTCATATTTTGACATATTAAGTGCTATCAAAGTGATGCAAGTATGTATTATAAATGGAATAAAAAGAATTAATTGCTCGCCACCTTTCAAAAAGATCTAATAAGTCTCATTTCTTGAAAACAGAAATGAAATGTGATTAGGCTTTTCACACCATTTCTCTGTTTTTCACACGCGCACAAAGAGAAAATTCAGTCCTTTTCTTCTGCACAGTGCTTCCTGTAAAGCACAGTCAGGTACTGCTGGGTTCTTTACCAGACGTCGGCTGCAACGCAATTACATCTCTTTCAAAAGCCTTGCAATCATTTGGTAAAAGTCAGACTTTGAACTCCTTTTCATGAAGCTTATGTGGAGAGCAATCTGTATCTGTGTCATCTTTCATTTGCTAGTTGTTTGATGAAGAAAAGACCATCTGAATCATGAGAGCAGGGATTTTTCCGTGGAACGCTTGATAATTTATGGTTTTTTACTCTTTTTGATTCTGGTAGATAAATGAGCGAAACAGACCAAGACTGATTTTTAAAGATGCTGAGAGAATATTTAAATAATTTCATGGGAAATATACATTTTCTTCTTGCAAGGATTACATTTTATATTCTGGTTGCAGGCACAAATACTAAAATACATAGATATTCATTTGCATATTAGTAACAAGCCTGTGTTTGGCCTTGTTAAAGTCTGAATGTAGTTTTTTGGATTAATTCCAAAGCATCATTTATGAGGCTGTGATTCACAGTGTGAGTGTTTCAATGCTTTTGATGAATTATTAAGTCATCCAGCTGTCAGTTTTCTAGCTATTGATCCTGGCAGATTTGAATTGGTCAGCTTAGATGTTCTTATCTCAAACTTCTTCAAGCCTTGTCCTTGGAATCTAGGGTGGAATCTAGGGCATGATGGGTGATGTAGTTCCTACCACAGCGCAGCAATGGCTGCTAATTTGCTTCACTCAGTTGAAATTCTGGGAAACTCTGAGAAAACTGTTTCTTGGACACTACAATAAATATTAAGACTAGCCTATTATTTTACATTCATGCTCCTTGATATTTAATGCCTTTTAATGCCTTTTAATATTAGCCTGTGAAGTCATACACTGCTTAGATGTAACTAAGTAGATTTTTACACAGTAACTCTTTTTAAAACATACTATGAGAAACTTTTCAAGGGCTATGGAGCAGTCTCAGTTTAATACTGATGTCTCTATACCCCTTACATAACAACAACACCATGAGCAAGGAAATAACCAGATCAAAGAAGAAGACCAAATTAAAGAATTATAATACATGGCAGAACTCATAACTCCTAATATGTATCTTGGAGGGAACTCTAGATTGATGGACTAATCTACTTCATTTTAATGAAATAAAGTCCTTTAAATAAAAGACTTGTACATGTATGTAGATTAACTTGACTGTAGATTGCTGAATTTAGCGCTTGCGATTGCTACGATCTGAGAACTTTTTTTGTTGTGGATCATATCAGATAATGTTCACAGACATATGTTAAGTTTCAGTTTTTGTATCATATCTATTTTTTAAATCTTGAATTATGTTATTTCACATCCATCAGATCAGAAGAACATGTGTTTTTACCTCCTGCAGGGAATCAATTTTCGTCCTAACCTCACCCCCTGCTGGCTAATACACTAAACTACAGTTATACTGTGATAAGCAACAATGAGTCCTTCTTTTCCTTCTCCTTAGATACTAAAATACTTCCAAAACTGGAGAAGAGCTTGAGGGCACGGAGACACAAAGAAAGAGAGAGAGAGTATGAGAGAGGAAGGACACTTTGTGCATGTTTGCATGTGAGTGTGTCTGCCAGGTGACTTGTGACAGCACACGCACATCCAGTCCTCCCACCGCTCACAAAGCCATTGTTTTGAATAAGTAATGGCTCCAGCTGGAGTCCCAGAGCTGTTACCTTTTTGATGCCTCGCTGCCAAATATAGAGACGATGTGCACAGCAGCAGAAAGAGGTGGATTATTACATAACCACTGACCTCCACCTCTGGACATCCTCCATCAGTGTACAGTGTGTACAGCAGTGTATGAACTGAGGTTACACTTGTTTTGATCTTCTTTTAAAAAACAGATCCGGCGATGCAGGCTTGACTTTGATGCCTCAGGGGGGATGGAGGTGCCTTAAGGTGGATTTCATGTTGGGTATTCATGCATTCACTCTCACCCTCAAACACACACTCAGGCTCTGACTTTGCTCACGTGTCCTCCTTGCTTTGTCCTCCCACTTCATCAATCACAATCACACAGACTCTGCACTTCTCTCTATTAGGCTTTTTCATCTCTTATCTTCCACTGTTGAGGTTTCAGCATCACAAAGGTGAAGCCATAGCTGATAAACCACAAACAGTGAGACGAGGCAGGTGAAAATACATCCACAGTACTTGTATATACATAATACACACATTTATACATACATATAAACACATGCTAACAAACCTTCTATATTCTTCCAATTATGAAAACAAAACTAATGTTTTACGGTTGTGAAAAAGGTTATTCTTCATAGAGAGTGATGGCAAATATGTGAAATACAATTATCAGAACACTATTAGCCACTTGTGATATATGATGGATTTAATAGTATCAAAAATCATGTTGTATCAAAGGTAAAAGTGCATATTTTAATGAAAACATGCCCCTTATCAGGAACATATCTTTATGTGTGAGTTATTTACTATTGTCTCTGATGAAATAATGTGTAGGAAACATATTTAAGGTAGTAGCTCACTGAGGTGAAGCCAACACATTAGCAGTACAACAATACACCGGATTTTATGATCTTATTATTTGCTTTGTGTAAGATTGTTTTTCTCTGAGAACTTTAGGGTGCACTGAAAGGAAATAAGAACTTTAAAATTGCAATTTCTTGACTGGATATTCTTGGATAAACTCTACCAGTGGTAATATATTCACTAGAAAAACAGAACTTACAAAACTGGAAATGCTATCTGATCCTATTGATCCCAGTAGGAAAGCAGGAGAATCAAAAGTAGTTTTCTTTTAGTTAAAATTGTAAAAAAACACAACACACTTTTTACATACAAACAACTTTACAAAACCAGTTAAGTCTTTGGATCTTGACACAGTAAGCCAGTAGTCAGCTGCCAGACATTTTTGGACAATCGTTGGTCGTCTTGTGTTATTTTACCTGATTGACTGTATCACAGGTTTTAACAAAGGCAGTTGGGTAAATCCACAGTCGAGGTAGTCGCGACCTAGAGCTCTGTGAACGGACATTTAGACAAATGAATCAGTAATTTTACCGATTTAGGTGGGTAAAATCAATTGTTTGCTCCTTTTTCATCCTGTCCTTTTATATTGCACAGGCACAGGATAACACCAGTGCAAAAGAAGGCAAAGTAAAAGATACAGTGCAAACTTGTTATCAGACATTTTCTTAATTTGTATTCTGAGCAGAACAAGACAATGTAAACAGATGCACAGGTCAGTGTGTTCCCTTTGTCTTGCTGCAATGCCCCTTTTATATATATACAGTATAATACTGCATGATGAATTCCTTCAATGCAGGTGCAGAATATATGTGCAAGTCAGTGGTCAGCTGGCTGTTTTAAATTGAGTGTTCAATTACAACCTTTAGCAGAAGAAAAAAGTTAACACAAAGCTCTTTATCAGCGTCGTCTCTAAGAGAGTGAGTTTTGTGAGTTTTGTCAGTAATTGCTGGCAATAATACGCAAACCCTGCAGATATAATGAGAATGGTTTGCACTCCTCAGCAGAAAAATCATACCAACTGCACCTTAATATGACATATAAGACTCGCACATCAATATACTTTTCCCACTGGCTGCACCGTTATTGCAATGCTAATGAAGGAATCGCTTAGTGAACAGCAGGATCATTAAACTGTGTGTGTGTAGATGGAAGAAAAAAGGATTCAGAGAGGAGTCTGGTGAAGATGATGATGATGATGATGTTGTCTGGCTCTTTCCTTTATATGAGAGCTAAAAGAATATGAAAGTAAAGAGAGGTATTTGCTGGGATTAATCCAGCAAGGATGGTAAATGTGTCCCCATTCCCCTCTAATGAGAGCACACTGGCAATAATGTTGCAGCCTTGAGCCAAAAGAGAGAGAGGAAGAGCGAGCTTAGTGTATGTGTGCATGCGTGTGTGTGTGTGGCAATCTAGTTGGACCTTGAAGATTAGAAAACAGGCTTTTGTGGTAAAGAAAAACATTGTTTTGTTACTTTTTTGCTCAAAATGTTTCTCTTCATCAGCCAGAACCACAGTCTTGAGCAAGAGAGGTAGAAAGACAAATGAAAAGAGAAAGAGAGAGAGTCAGGATGCTGGCAGGGTTCCACTAATTCAAATTGTGGGCATCACTCTTGAAAAATTGCTTTAAACCCATTATTTGCACCACACTATTAGAAAAAATGGCAATGATTTATACTACAAACACACACACATACACTTTTATAACCATTGGAGATATTCATTATCAATCCATCCACCTGAACCATAACTCGAACAGTCTACCTACATTAAGTTGAATGGGAGAAATAGCTTTTTCCTGTAATGCCTGTAATGGTCCTAATGGGGACTAGGAAGGTGGATCCTCACAATGTGACTGTATCAACCAGTCTTTGTCCCCACAACATAAGTAAAACACACACACACATACACACAGGGTCTGTTTCTGTAGTGTGCTGTCAGCATCAGTACCGCAGTTATTCATCAAAGCCTCTCCTCTGTATCCTCTCCACCCTCATCTCCTCTGCTCCTCTTCCTCACCATCTCATCAGCTCGTTCTCACACACTTCATACATGATGAAACTGGCCTGATAATAAATGGTAAAGAAAATCCAATATGACCACCATCCACTTGTTTCTGCATAATCAATAAGATTAAAGTGGAAAGAAAAAAGAACTCAGACTGTGTACAGTGGAATCACAAGTCTATGACTAAATATTTGCAAAGCCTCAACCTTGCTGGTCGAGCTGGGTTAGCCTGCTGTTTCTGTTCTGTTCCAGTTTACAACAGTACACAGATTTACCATCGAAATTCTCACTGAAAAAAATGAACAAAACAGATCGTAAAACAGAGGTATACAAACATTGACTTCAATATTTGTCAGTTTTTTGAGCTACTTTGAAAACTGTTAAGCAACATGTCTTATTAGCTAGCTCGCTAACATTAGCTTAATAAGTTGTAATAGTCTGACCTTTTGATGTTTCCAGCTGACTTATTTTAAATTTTAAATTAAAAGGATGTTTTTCCATAAAAATAACCTGTCTTTGAACACAGAGCTGTTATTGCAGCCAGGTACTTAGCTGGTTAGCCGGATATGCTATCCTTTGAATCCATATGATGGAGCAGATAACCTGCTGTTAAATCTATTTTTTTTTTTTTTTTTTTTGCTCTTGTATTTTATGTTTTTTGAAAAAAAAAAATCAAGATTCTTGACATTACTTACCATCACTTCAACATGTGGAGAAATCCAAGGCATACAGCCCTGCTGTGCCTTGTTGACTTTAATGAAGACCTAATGGAGGATTAAAGAGACAGAGAGATGAGTGTATCATTGTTTGATAAAGAGGGATTGCAGCTCTGAGGGGGGCCCTCAGTGGTTCCCTGGAAGAATGAAGGAGTTTATTGCACAATAATTTAATTCACTAGAGTACGTCCTCTTAGTGCAGGAATATGGAAGGATGATTTAATAATAGGCATCACCATCACTGCTTAAGTCTCCCTTCATACATAGCAAACAGTTTTACAGTCCAGTACTCAATGATCATCCATACTGATATAATAAGGGGGGTTTGGGGACAAATCTGATCAAATGAGTCCAATGAGCCTTGTCTTTACCCAAAAATAGTCAATAGTTTAAACGGTCACCAGAGAATGTGCAAGGACAAAAGTGACTTTAACTCTGCGACGCATGGACACACGAGCAAACACTGTCACACTCGTGCCAGAAATGTCACTGCACCTACACCTGCAGCATCTCCTTCCTGTTAGGTAACAGAAGGGTTTGCACCCTCAGCACTGGGCACCTGTACATGTCCTTGCACAAAGAGAGACACACAGGGATGCTAAGAAAAGACGCTGACGTCAGGACAGCAGCTATTTACCTCCCTCACTCTCCTGCTTACACACACACACTTTCTATATCTCTCAGCCCGTCTTTCCCCTCCTTGCGTCCCTCCTTTTGAGGACAGTCCCTCTACCTGATGCCAATGCTTCAGTTGGAACCACTTAAGGAAATAAGACGCTGCCATCTTTTGCACTGCTCTTTGCTGCAACCATCACGCGCTGCAACCCAACCTGGGAAACTGGTGCAGAACTGCTCTCTGAAAACATCCAAGTTATAAAATGCAGTATTCTTTCTTGTTCACATTAACACCCATTAACTTAGTATGCTTACACATGATACAACATATGGCATCTTAGGTGTTCAATTATGCCACAGTGCCTCTAATCATCTCAAGAATTAGAAAACCACCTAGTAAATCTAAAGCTGGCGGCTCCAAAGCTAATTGGTATATATAAATATATGTTGGGTATGTGAAAAAAAGCAAAAAAGCAAACATGGCATGAAAAAAATTAGCTGTAGGCTTCTTTTTTTGCCCTTGTTCTTCGTACTTTTATTGTAGTGTGTCCACTTTCTGTTTATCCTGGAATACCTCCTGGCCAGCTTTGCTGCTTAACAGTTTGATGCAACATATAATCGAGCCTTGACCGCAAAGCCCCCAAGGCCCCTACAAAAAAACTCTTTTTGTTGTCTCAGATAGAATTTCACTCATCTGAACGGAGTTGGTCATTGTGCAGATTTTGCACCCTGTGGCCAGCTGATGCATGTGAGCTCAGTGTCAAAAGTTCTGCCACAAAATTCTGGCTTTTTATTCTTCGTATTTGACACATAATATGTTTCTGACTAAAGCTTGTTTGCACTAATGTAAGACGTAAAAACTGATGCTTTAGTGCTAAGAATTGTTTGGGTTTAAGTTAAGGCTACACAGCCTTGCCAGGAAGTGCGTCATTAGTAACATTGGAGGCTTTTAGTCATCAGAGTCACAATGAAAAAAGAGGATTTTAAACCTCCAAGGAAACTGTCAACAGTGTCCTTAAGCAAGGAGGTGACCTACCTACCTGTTCCTGAAAAGTAGGCTGCTTTAGTTCAAAACTGTGTATTTACTGAGAATCTGTAACACCAAAATATGTGGTAACACATGCCATTTAGTAAAGGTTGCAGCGGCCCCCCTCCAGCGACCTTCAGGCAAAAAATGAATAAAAACCATCACAAAGCAGACAACAGAGAGATGTATAAACAATATAAACTCCACAGCAGCTGCATCAACAAACACACATACTGAAGCAAGAGCAAAAAATATGTGTTTTGAAAGTCACATATTGAAACTCTTGCTTTAAGTCTACACTATGAAGACCGCACATTTAAACACATCACTTTGTTGCCACGAATCGCAGTGGTTCTTTATATCTGCTCAAGTAACTAATGTTTGAACATCATTCTGAATGTCAGTCTGATCAGTTGGTTAAGCTTCTTTGCACGAACATTTTCAAGGAATATTAACCCATCGACTCTCCCCTCTCTTTCCCATCATGCTCCTCACAGTTTTCATTTTGAGCTGAAAGTCCCGACTGTGACAGAAATGATCAGAAAGAGCAGAAAAGCCTCACACAAACCCACTGAAGGTAGAAGTTATAAAGCAATTTAGTAGACAAAGAAATTACAACAAAAGATCCACCAATGTCCAGCATCCAGCATTTGGTCAGATCAGCACTGACACGTTTGTAGTGATGATTTGTTTGTCAGTGAGTCGGCTCCTTGAAGTAAACGGTAGAAGCCAGCTCTTGTTTCGTTAAGAGTTTGGATTTAGGTTAAGGGTTTGTGCTGGGGATTAAGCAATAAACCTAATTAAAAACAGATCTTAAGTTTATATCTTTTTAACCGTATGGGAGGTAATAACATCACTTTACTGCCCTTTCCTACTCGTCAGTGTGTCACATAACAGCGTGGATGTACATTAAAGCACGTAGATGGATGAGAAAGGTGAATTGCTTTAGTGCTGTGAGTTTGGCCTTAAAATTGAATTGCATTTTCAAGGATAAATGGGCAGGATATTCATGAACGGGAGGAAATCTGGTGATATCAGCAGCTCTTTTGTGGATGGCAGCATTGCATGAGCTTGTTCACGTGTGCATATGTGTGTGTGTGTGTGTGTGTGTGTACATGACATTGCAGAGGTGCCACTATGCTGAGTTGAACAGGTTCATTTGGCGTCAAGGGGACTTCAGTAAAGTAACTGGCTGACACTTTTATTATTTCTATTACACTTTGAAACTTTTCTTTCACTTTCCTGCTTCTTAACCTTTTTCAGCGTTTTATCTATTATTGTGATTTTTTTTTCTTGTATTTTTTTTCCATGCAATTTCTACTGTAATTTCTGTACTCATTTCAACCGAGTACCTCCTTCGTCTTCATTTGCATGACTCAACCATAAATATGCTTCTGCCCAGCACACACTCACACAAACATGCAGTGTAATTAAGCTGTTCCAGGGGCAGTTTGGGGGTTAGCTTTGAGAGGAGGCAAGGAGAAAGTGAGCGATAACGCCACTTCAAAGCTGCTGCAGACTTGCTTATTCCCCTGCAGCTTCAGATGGATTAAGGCCACTTCAGGCCTGTTTGTACCCCATCAGCTCCCCTTCAGTTCCAGCACAAAAAAACTCTGTTGGCCAAATGTTTCCTGAAACTCCCAACTCTCAACACCCTATAAAAGCAGACCATGAAGTAGAATTAGTGGTCACTATAAAACTTACACTGAGTAATGAGAATTTTTGATTCATTGTTTGAGATTAATGTGCAAAATCTTTTACTGTAATCTGTTCAAACTATAAATTTGCACATTTATTCTCAGCTAAATCTTTCATGGCTTTGTTGAGAAACACATTAATAGCAAGATAATTTACCAAATTTAAGGAATGAGCAGCCAGATTTCTTTATTTGTCAAAAAATTACTTTTCTATGTTATTTCTGTTGAACAATTTTTTTCTAAATTTTCCGACCAAAATAAAGGAACTAATATTTGTGTTTTACCGTGGACCAACTTAAATATTTGACTTTGTAGCATTTAATTTTTAGTTCTACATTTTAATAATGATAAACAATTTATTAAAAAAACTACTGATGATATAATGGCTTTGACTTAAGTAAGTCCACTGAATAATGCAGTAGGGCACAGGACGAAAGCAGCATTTCAAAGCAAAACCAGTTGTTCTCAATGAGTGTTGCCAATATGGCCACCAGATGTGTACCAAGGTGAACTGAGGATTTGTTAAAAGGAGTCTTAATTAACCTAGACATACATCAATACCACAGTAAAGCCACATTAGTAAAAAGAAGTTGAAGAGATTTACCTCTTTAAACTATAATTTGCTGAATGAAATGAAATATTAAATATATATATATATTTGATCTAAAGCTCCTCTATTTGATTTAAAATTCTAATGACAGAGGGCTATAGGTTGAAATTATCACAAAACACCAGGCCACTGTAACACTACCACAACATACATTTTTATCATATCAAAATCTGAACATTAAAGGTGATACATATAACATTTTAGGTCTAATTTCAGTACAGTCCCTGTATAGATACCAGATTACTTTCCTGTGTACTATATGCACTGAGTTGGCAATTTAAACTGTGCTGTGAAAGTAGAAACCTGTAACAGCTGTTTGATTGAAAGACATGAAACCGTTTCCATGGAAAAAAACGGGACCCTAACTGCTGGACCATATGGTACCTAATAAACCCTCCACTTCATATTGTGACCCATCAGTTGTGATTAGGTCAAATGATTGAAGCAGATTTCAACGTATAACACTAGAACAAACTCATGAGAGTTAAACTGAGGAGATTTACTGTAACTGACACTTAAATGTTCATTTTGCAGCAGACGGAGCTGTGCATGATCTTATTGTTCCTTTTCTATTGCTTGTAAAAGTATTAGCATTTTTAATATTAGAGTTTAAACTGGACAGTACAGCAAAGACCATAAATAACATTTTACTTCAGCCAAAAGATGACATTGAATTACATCCTTTGTAATTAAGGGCCTTAGAACCCTCTACTTATTACACCAGACACAGATCAGGAATAATGTCATGTTTTCTTGAATTTGAGTGAGTTGTAGTAGAGATCAGACAATACTCAACCTCATCTTATCAGTACTTTTTTAAAGAGTTTCTCTCATTCCGTGACATCAAATCTGCATAGGGTCGACTCTCTCCTATCACTGCACCAAATACATTAACCTTTAAAGGAAGTTCTCCAAAACATATAAATCTCCTCCCATCATAGCCCAGGGAAATAACAGATGAAGCAGACAATAGGTGAAAAGGCAAAGTCATTTTTGCATGCCGGAACTGCTGAAACCAGAGGTCAGTGGAGGAGATTTTACTCATCTCAACCTGAGTTGAGTGATAAAACTGTCAGTGGCAGAGCAAAGAGATATGAGTGTTGTCGTCTGAAATCGGTCTCATAACCTTCAGCTGGAGACGGTGAAGAGCAAAGAGGGGGAGAGAAAAGAGTGGCAACTCTGCCTCTTCTCATTGAAATGAGAGGGACGTTGAAAGGCCTCTGTTACGAATGTTAATCGTGAATCGATCTGCGTAATCTATGGCCACCTCTTGTCCCTGGGTCCCTATATGTGTGGGCAATGAATGTCATTATGCCACACTGCAGGAAAAAAGCAGTGGGCCTATTTTATCCTGAAATAGGTGCACATGTACTCCATTTCCTTTTTATTGGTTGGACATATTGCTTCTACCTCCCTTTAATAAACCATATAGGACCCGCATTTCTCCATTTAGATCAGGTATATCACACCTGTTTCACTTTATCGACAATATGGTGGCAAGAGGTTATTCTATTCCAACTATGACCCTTGTGTTATACTGACAGAGCACACTGGGGACTGATTCACTGTTTCATACAGGGTACATGCTTGTTTTCTCTGTGTGGAGCAGATAACTCAAGTTTAATGGAAACAATCATAAAATCAGTGATTTAAACATTTACCTCAGAATTCCTATTTTCTTGGTTACATTTGAAATAACATGTTATCTCTTTTCATTCAATATTTTAGTCAGGTAGCCACATTCTGTTTCAGGACTTTTCAGACTGGGGGACCTTTGTCGTCTTGGTTACAGTAATAAACACACGGTTAAGGTTATTGAAAAGTCCAGCGTTTTGTTGACCCGTTAATCTGCCTGATGTTGTCATTGGAAGGACAGTCTCTAGAGTCAAAGAGCACTTTTAATCCCTAGAAACTTCCAGAGTCATAAATGGTATTATATTACTGCTTGTATGGCTCAGTAGGAATTATATGTAATATATAAATATATATATAGTGAGTAATCTAAGGAGACTTTCAGAAAAGTTTAACCTAAGGCTCGCTTTGCTCTCACTTAGCTAACAGTCTCAGGACACACAAGACTGAAGGCATTTCTTATTAGTTTACATTTGATCTTTGCTTAAATGACCAAATTTACATTGTATAGCCTAAATTAATTGCACTGGCCAAGAGGGATATCTTAGGCTTACATAACTAGAAATCTACAAGCGTGAAATTAACATTCAGGGCTTTAACTAATTTTTTTTTTTTTTCATTAGTGATTAACCTGTTTGGTCTAAGGTCTAAGTTATGTCAGGAATCAGTTAAAAATAACAAAAAAAGCTCAGTGTGACATCTTCAAATTGTTTCATTTACTATCCTGATAACAGAATAAATGGAAATCCTCACATTTGGAAAGCTGGAACGTTTACCTTTTTTTAAGGACAAAAGATTAATTTATGCCAAAAAATTTGCCATCATCTATCATCATCTACAATCATCTAATCATTCTAATCATAATTGACATAATTCAAGGTGCATAGCCAATTGTGAGCACACGACATATATAGAGATGTTTTTTGAATGTTCAGCCATTACTTAACATTACACTACTTACCAAGCCTGCTGCAGGTGTGTGTGCCTGTGTGTGTATGTGAGAGATTGAGAGAGAACGTGAGTGAGTGAGAGAGAGAGAGAGAGAGAGAGAGAGAGAGAGAGTCATTAGCTGTGGCTGCACGTTGCACTCTGCAGCACTTGCGCACGCCTTTTACGCTCCGCTCACCTCTCCGCGTAGTAAAGCCTCTCCACGCCACCGCTCCGTCTGCCGGACCGCCGGTGGTCTGTCGCCGAGGCTCCACCTGCACCGACACAGCGACCACGGTGCCAAACACCAGCCCCCTCCCCTTTCCATCCCTCCCCTCCTCTTAACCCTCCTCCTCCTCCTCCTCTGGCTGTTGTTGCGCTTCTGCTGCAGCGTCCAAGTTCAGGTGAGCCTCGTCGCCGGCACAAGTTCTCCTCTCCGGTACCGACCGGGATGCTCGCTTCATCCCGCTAAATGGGATGTTATTAATGGGCCGCGCAGGATGTGAAGCCTCGCTAGAAGAAGCAGGAGGATGGCTAAACCAGGCTTGTCTGCGGCGGTGCTGCTGCTCCTGCTGGGTTTCCTGTCCGTGTCCTCCGTTAATGCCGGTGAGTTTTACCACAGGTTGACGGGCGATCAACACGAGTAATCGGGGGATGATGAACTGGCTGACCGAACAAGGCATGCTGCTGTGCGGTGTTTGTATGTTTGGACCTGAGCTGTCTGGTGTGATGCATGTGAGACATTACAGTGTGGTGGATCCCCATCTGGCATGACACATTGTTATGGATGTGTCAGCATCAACATTTGCATCAGCCAGGTAGAAGCAAGAAGCTGTGTAATGCCAAAAAAATGGCTGACACAAGTTAGTGTCATACCATATCAAGACTGAGACTAACATCCTGCCGAATAAGACAAGTTTCTTCATCCCAGTTTGGAGAAGATTTCTGCAAATTATGTTATTTTGAAACAGAAGCGATAACCACTGTACTTGTGGCTGGTTTGAGAAAGTTCCTGAATGATTTGAGGGGAAATGCACTGACAAAATGAGCACTTGATTTTAGAGAATGTGATTGTAAAACTTTACTGATTAAAAAAATAAGTGTTGCTGAATTAATGAGCTACAGCAATAAGGCTGCCTTTACAAAATTAATCTGCAATCTAATTTTGCTAATAAATCATTCAGACGCTGGCTGATTCCTGCTTCACACATTTGAAGATTTGCCTCAGTTCTTTGTCTCATGTAATACAGAAATTAATACATTTGAAATCAGGACTGTTGGCTGGACAAACAAATGCACTTGAGGTCGTCTAATTGGCCTTGGAAGGCATTTTTCACTCTTTTATGACTGATTTTATTTATTAATCAAGATAATAATCACCGATTACTACGACCAATGAATGTTTGATGCAAACCTAAAGTTGTCCCTTATCTTAAACATTTCAGTTTCAATATCTGTCAGTGTCCTGAAGGGTCATAAAACATCATCGGATTAAATCATGATTAAGTGTTCCTCTTTTAAACCCCACGTACAGCATGGATTTAATCATCATATATAATGCATGTTCGATATAGTAGCTCATCTATCTTTCATGATATTGCACATTTATAACCTGCTTGCTTATATTCAAGAAGAACATTCATCTCAAGCGTGAGATCTCGGTTACATTGCATCCCGATGATAAGCCGAGAGATGACAGAGAAGCTGAAATCTTGGCGATAAGATCATGTGGGATTTATCTCAGCCTCCAGAGATTTGATATTTGGCGTCCCGGGGCTGGAGATGAATGTGGTTTTAAGGGGGGAGTTTTGTGATTCTGCAGCCAGCCTTCAGCTCTTTGGCAGCAAACGGCTTAAGAATGGATGTGAATCCCTCTCTGCTATTGTATTTTTTATGTGCGAGTGCTGGAAGATAAACAGTGGGAAAACAGCTAGTCAAACAGGGAATCATAGCAATGTATCACACACACGCACTTGAACACACGCCATCTGCTCTGCATCAACAAACACACACACACAGAGCTTTAGAGAGCCACTGGAAGAGTTTGTGCCCAACCAAAAAAAAAAATAATTTCACTAACACAATATAACACCCCATTTGTTCTCTGCTGTATTGTGGTGATTGTGTTAGCATCGGACAGACAAGCAGGGACCCAGACAGAGAAACAGAGTACATTCTTCTTCCTGTAACACCATTAGTTGACTCTTTGAACGAGTCAGAGGCCCCGGCGCTCAATATTTACAGAGGTGTGAGACACGTGACGATCTAATTGGTAAAAAGTGACAGACTGCAGTTTCTGCTTGTAATCTGGCATGTAAACAGAGGGAGGAAAAGAGCAGCAGGGCCTAATCAGATCACACACACACACACACACACGCACACACACTCTTCTTAATGGGATGTAGAAGGTAATGCCTAGACAAGAGACCATACAAGAGCAAAGCATTAACACAATGACATAAAAGCCTCTACCTCTTAAAAAAAAGTAAAAAGTAGCATGCAGGAGCAATGAACTGCACCTTGGCTCAACTCAAAACACTCAGCTTTTAGCTATTTTAGCCTGTCTTTGTCTTATCTGACCAGTGGGCTAGTCCTTGGTGGCTAATGTTAGCTAATTTGGAGAATTGATTTTAAAAAAAAATTGTTTCGCTGTAATAATTTGTAATTAAGTAGTTAAGGATATTTGTAAAACTTTAAAAGAAATCCACATTTCTATGGCAATTTTGTGTGTCTGTGTGTGTGTGTGTGTGTGTGTGTGTGTGTGTGTGTGTGTGTGTGTTTGTGTCTGTGTGCACTATTCTAGTACAATGTCTGACGTGGCTTTCACAAGTCATGCTCATGGGAAATATAGCCCTGACTTTGATCATAGAAGACCTTGAGTTTGTGTCAGCTCACACACACACAAGCACACGCACACACACTCACACCTACACACACACAGATTCTTACCAAGGTATTTTTCCCCCTCTGTGATCCTTTTGCAGTTAAAGTAGGAATAAAGTTGAGTCAGACTTCAATTTAATCCATCATAGTTAATCTCCTGATCAACAAACATTGCATTGATTTCTTGAATGTGTGGTTTTTTTTTTGTGCCTCAAACATTAAAATCAATTGGCAGTATGACAGAGGAAATACATCCTCATGAGTCACACTCTAATGAGATGAGCAGGGGAGAAGGAAGAGGGGGGGAGAAGGTAAAGATTGAAAAATGTGTGTGTGAGTGTGGGCGAGAGAAAAACACCAAGACGAAGACGGATGAATAAGAGTTCCTTTTCAAGGGATCAGTGTGTGGTTAATTAGGCCTGGTACTAATGAAAGCGGAAGATTAATTTGTAGGAGGCGATCTTAGGGAAGGTGTGTCAAGAGGAGAAAGAGTTCAAAGAGAAAGAAAAGAAAGCGATGGAGGCGGGAAGGTTTGTGTTCAGGTCTGCATTGACGCATCTATTGTGTGTATTACAAGGTGTAATGACAGAGTACTCATGACCTGTCTCATCTGATTTGTTTTCCTGTGGCCGTGCCGAATGTGTGTGTGTGTGTGTGTGTGTGTGTGTGTGTGTCAGACACCGTGCTGTCAGCTCCGCTCAATGTGACCATCAGAGAGATTGAGGTCAACTCTGCCGTGGTCACGTGGGAAATCTTGGAGGGGGACCCCGTCATTGGATTCGCCATCACCCAACAGGTACGGAATATGCATGAGGTGAGAAGTTCAGGTGCATGCTGGTGAATCTGAAAACAGCCAATGGGAAGTAAGTTATGTTTGGCATGCTGACTTTGCTCACTCGTCAGCATGGTCAACAGCTGCAGCAGCAGCAGCGGTGGCGGCTGTGTCACAGCTCATAGAGGACATTATGGAACTTTAAACTGTTAGTGCTTTAATGCTGCACTTAGCTGCTAGAATGGGACTCCTTCCCTCAGTCATAACTCATTTAAATCTGATTACACAGATGTGATACATATGTTGATCTATATATATATATTAAGATTCAGTGCCACATACACTTTCTGACAAGATATCATTTTTTAGATTTATTTGACAATAAGTTACCACAATCTGCATTGAAATGACAGAGATAAGATGCTCCAAAGCTGCTTGAGTATTATGACATTTTAAGTTTTCTTGATTATCAAAGTAATCCAATTACATTTATCAGTGCAGCCAGGTTTTTGCAGCCAAATCATTGTCATTAGATTCCTATGTGCTGTTTTAATAGGTTTACAAATTCCCTACTTTAGTTGCCTGGTGACTAAAAGAGCTCCTAACGAGACTGACTCTTGATCTAGCAGGAACAACTTGACCTGAGCAAGCAGTCCTTTCTTGATAATAATATCATGCAGAGGGTACGTGGCCAGGAAAACGCTCTGTTTCTTTAAGCTTAATTACTCTGCAGGAACCCCCCGCTCCTCCTCTCGGAGGCTGTATTTCAGCTTTTTCTCAACTGTTAACCAGGAGAGACATGTTCGCATTTGTACCATATCAGCCCTAACCAGAGGGCAGCGTGTTGAATTCTAACAAGCGGGACTGTCAGCAGAAAGATCTGGGTTTGCAGCCAGGAGTCTGCATTTCATAAAGCATCCCAGGAATTCTAGCAAGCAGGTAGAAAACTCTTACCTGGCCTAAAGGAAGCAGGATGAAACTGAACCTGTAACTTAACATTTTGAATCTCAAGGAGCCTGTAAATACTTAAACATTTCCCCAGAAGTTTGCTCTTGACACACTGGAAACACTTGAAATATTGAGAATCGAAACCCACTGTAATCTGAGGTTCCAAGCTATCAGAGGTGGTCTGATGTATCTGTTTAACCTCGGTGTGCGACTTCTCCGCTGAGGTGCTGCCAAAAAAAAGAGAATTCCCCTGCAGGGATCGATGAAGTATCATATTACATCGAGCCTCGTGGCCTCAGCTCTCTCTGCATCCCTCTTGTCTGCAGAAAAAGGACGTACGCATGCTGAGGTTCATCCAGGAGGTGAACACCACCACGCGCTCCTGTGCACTGTGGGATTTGGACGAGGACACCGAGTACATCGTTCACGTTCAGAGCATCAGCATGGGAGGCAGCAGCCCCCCCAGCGAGCCGGTCCTCTTCAGAACGCCCAAGGAGTCAGAAAAGATGGCGTCCAAGAGCCCAGGTGAGGGAAAATAACACATTATTTTCATTTCAACTTGGGTTATCCTAGAATTTTTTTGTGTTTGTGAGCATTAAAATAAGAGTGAAAGAAAAACCTACCCAAATTTAGGGTAAAAATCTGTTTTTTGTTTGTTTTTTGTTAATCTATACTTGCTGAAACACACACTGGAACTTAGCAAGCAGCTCATTTGTCCCTTAATCCTTTCTCTGCTTGCTACTGGAAGCTCAGTAAGGCGACCCTCTGTGATCAGTGTCCTCCTGCTTCCATTGATCTGTGCATTGTACCTTAAACTTATTCTTTCCTTTGCAAAACTTGATGTGTTTTTCAGTAAAATTCCCCAAAAGCCAAAAACTTTGATGACCCTGACACAAACTAACTGCGTTTTTACCTCTGCAAACACATGCTACAATCACACACACATAGGTAGTTGATTAAATATTAATACATGCAAGAGCTTCTCTGTTTTTCCCTCGCTTACACACACAAAAATCCACATGCACAAATTCACACGTACATCTGCACAAACATTCATGCACAGGTTTTAATAGCAGTTTTTATCCAGAGGCAGTCACATAGCAGAGAACTAGTGTTTTGTTTGTGCTTCCATGCTTCATCGCAACAAAGAAAAGGGTTATTTGACCATTTAATGTAAGAAAAACGCAAAAAACCACTGCCTTTTGTGAGAACCCCTCCCCACCTCCCGCACAATGTATTGTTCTAATTCTCAAATGCAGAGGCTGCTGTTATCTGGAGCAGCTTGCAGTACTTCCAATTTTATCATGTCCGACCCAGTTACAGTGCCGAGAGCAGCTGCTTTAGAGGGACATGGCGGATGGCAAATGCTCATCAGCAGCAAGGCAGCAGGATGATAAGAGAGGAATTGGGGGACATTAGGGAGCACTGTATTCCCTTGAAACCTCCCTGTGTGGCAGCTTGTCAAGGTCCCAACGAGGAGCAAAGTGTTCAAGTGTGATAGAAAATGTGAAACAGCACCATTGCATTTAGTCTCTTCTGCAAGTTAAACATCATCATCAATGGAAAAAACACACACTAGATGTTGAGACATTTGATTCAGAATGTTTCTATTTTTTAAAGAAGTTCATTTGTAAGAGTAAAGGTTAAACTATTCACACTTGTGGATAATGTGTTCACTTGTATTAAGAAAAATAGCATTTTATGATTCAAACTAGACAGAAGTATTTGTTACTGCATTTTGAAGTGTGTGTGTGGTCACGTGACATAAAGGTTTAGTGAGACAATTTGTCTTGGTTGTTGAGGGGCTGACTCGTTTTGTTTGTTGCGACTTTGATTGAAGCTTCCTGTGAGTGTGTGCGTGTACGTGTGTGTGCATGTGCGTGTGTGTGTGTGTATGGAGGCATTCATTAGCTGTCCTGATTAAATCTCGAAGCCATTACTGCTCTCCTCCCCTTCTAAGCGAGTATTAATCAGCCTGACACCATTTAGTCGGTGTATCCGCAGGCGCAATGCAACACAACACAACCTGCCTGTGTCTCTGCCTGTTTGTCTTTCTTTATATCTGCATATCTCTCTGTCGGAATCAGTGAAGCTCTTGTCCAATAAAAGTTAAATACGGCGAAAAAATCCTGTATGCGCTGAAGTTTTTATAATGCAGTGAAATCTGTTTTGAAGTGTAATGTTTTAATGTTAGATGTTACATTATACAAAAAGTTGCTAAATCTGCAGTTTTATAAATCGATTTTTTTATGGCGATACAACATTACAGAGCCTCTGTACTGTCTGAACTCTCTGAGCCTTTAATTTATCTCTGACATATGCAGCGGTTAAGTTAACTGCTTCACATTCACAAAGTTACACACATTTTCCCACCTCAACTACAGTGTCCTGCTCCTCTTCTACAGCTGCAGTGCTCTTTGTCTTCCAAACAAAAGCTGGGAGGTGGGAGGTGGGAGCATGTTAGACTATGTATGTGAATGAGACAGGCCATACTCAATCACAAGATTGTTTTGGCTTAATGGTTTTGACCTAGGTCAGAACATTTAAATTATGAGCAGACTCAGTACACATCTAGGCTTAGGTTTAGACCTCAGATGTTGGGGTTTGTTGTTAGACTTGGGTTTGACATCTGTCAAAAATGAAGGTTGAATAATTTAATTACTTGAACAAGCTGATTAAAGCTACTTTGATAATAGCAACATGGCTAATTAAAAGAAAATAAAAATTTGTTTTGATAGCATTAAAATGATTTCAGGATACAGTTAACGCTTGCAGTAAGAATTAAGCTGCTCTTTTTACCCATCACGCACATAATGATAAAACTCACAAAGCCCTGTTTTTTTTTTCTTTTGCTTAACTAGACTAAACACACAACTCAAAACTAATAGAATAATGAAGTATGGCAGATGTACAGAGGTGTAAAGCTCAGCTCTCAGCTTCGTGTCATATTCAGCACAAGCTGTCTGTCAGAGTTCTGCTCCTGGAACAGAAACTGTAATCTGCCCTTGCCAACTTTGTAAGAGCATTTCTTCCCTCTGTCAAGCCTGAGGCCTCAGCTTCAGCTCAGTGGAATCGCCATGGCAACAAGAGACCTGAGAGCAAACTGGACCACAAGAGCACCATCATCCTCAACTCATCCTGATACTGGAGCAGGATGGTGGCCACACTGGTTCAAGACGTCACCCATAGCAACGTTCTGTTGATGCTGGGCTTTTTAATGTAGGGTTTTATTTAGAGTGACTTGCTTTTTGAGCCAAGCCTAAGTGGTAGCTTCCCTGTTGGCTTCATTTTTCAGCCCTGGAGGAGGCTGTTCGGGGGAATACTCAACACTCCCCACCGAGAGCCAAAGTCGTGACATCACTTCTGGGCTCCACTCTCTTCAGCCAGCTCGTTCAACTCAATTCAGTCTCTGAAATTCAGAAGTATAAAACTTTATGCTTGTTTCTTGGGTTTCTTTCTCATACTGTAAGATAAACTGGTATCCTCTAGCAGCTTCTACAGCAAAATACTGTAGAGCTTTTTGTTGTTTTAATAAAGTTAAAGAACATTTACTGTGAGCAAACAAAAAGCTGCAGTGTCACACAACAAAAAGTGACATTATCGTTGCTTATTTCCATCCATATTATTTATCAATAGCCCTTTATAAAGTTATTTTATAACATTTATGTAAAGATGGCCTCTGGTTTCTTTTCTGTGACTCTGATTGGTTATTTTATGAATTTCCATGTTCCACCAATAATACACAGCTAAAGTGGTGCCAGATGGAGCTGCTGTAATTATCATTAAGGAAGAGACTGAGCAATAGACCCAGCACTCGCAGACAGAGGAGTAATGTTGGATAGTTCAGCTTTGAGACTCCTATTGCCTGATTTGTTGGTGTGCTAACCATTGTGTAAAGGGACTCTAAGTATTTTTCTGTTAGCGGCAGCACATTAGAGATGGAGGAGTTGTTAAAGACCAATTTAGACTAAAGAAAAAGATGTTCTTTTAAAAACCTTTACATCCTTGCAGGGTCGGTTGTAACAATCGTTAGAGACTTAAACGCAATGCATGAGTGAACTTATGGAAATGGATGTGATTACCTGCTGTTAATTACTTTCAGTGCACTTACTGTCATGCCTGTGATTGGTGGAGCAAGGATCCCTGTGGCCATTAAGGATTAGAGGTGTGTCAAATGAGTATGGACTTAAATACCATGCCTTTGTTAATTCATGTCTAGGTTGGAGTGTTCCATTACTGTTTTTACACACCACAGGTTACATTCATTCTGTGCAGAGTAGAAAAATAGAAAATTTGTTTTATAACTTGATAACTTGGTGTCCATGGTTGAAATATTCTTTGTCAGACTTTAGGATATTTTATCAGTTTGTTTTTTTACCTTGTGTTTCCCTTTTGTATTCTGTTTCATAACCACAACAATTATTACACCTAAAATATATGGCAATAATGAAAACATAGTTCAAGCCTTAGTCGACAGGTGCTATTGAAATAAAGAGCAGTGACTGTTTCAGTTCTAATCGTATGCTCTGCTTTCAACCCTTAACATCAGCACAGATAGTAAACTTTGACTATTTAACTATTTAGTTCTAATCTCTGCTGTCGTAAAAACAGTGTTCAGCCCCTTGTTTCATCATGTCTGAGCCAACCATGATCCCTCAGCTGAAGGCTTTTGGTGAATGCAGGTTGTCAAAGGCTGCTATAAACATTTTTTAAGCAACTAGTGTAGTTATAGATGTATAAGCGTCTTTGACCAAAGGATTTAGAGAATATGTTCCGTTTTTACATCCACTTTTGATCATTTACATCTTAATGAACTTAAAAGCAAACATTAAGCTCCTTTGAATGTTTCAGAAGTGTGTCAGTGTTGTTCTTGAGCTGTAGCCTTGATGTTAAGTTAATGTTTAAACCTACTTTTCCAGTGATCTGTGTGAAAATTTGTCTGCACAGTTCATCACAAGGTTTCCATCAAGCAGGATAATCATGTGTAGGCCATATAATCTTAAAAATGTTGTATTGCCCATCTAATGTTTTTTGTTTGATCACTCCTAACTTTAATTAAATATATCATCATTTTTAAGATAAGTTCTACAAATATACTTTTTTATTTTTACTATTAATTATTGACATTTGATTGACTGTAGCTGCTCCATTAGGTGCAGCAGAAAGCTGTAATGCTTCAAGTATAGTTATGACCTCAAGGCCCAACCTGGGTTCTGGGGACCTTATACAGAGGCTAGGTGACAAAGATGTCTTAATGTTGTATTTACGACCTATGCTAAGCAAATTACCACCCACGCAGGAAGAGGAGGCTGTTTGTTTATGGTTAAAGTTTGTATCACGAGGCCTGGATTTGGCAGCAGAGACTGATTGGTTTCGGTCCAGACTGTGTTTCAATGTTTAACCCTGTGACTGGTGTTATGCTGCAGCTGCCAGAGTCCCGACAGCAAGAGAAACACTGTGAGTGATGGGTTGAGTTCCAGTTCTCTGTGTCTCTGCAGACCTCTGCTCACTGATCTTTAATTACACTGACCAGAATGGAGAACTTCCAGTAGGTGACCACATCTAAGAAGTGCTAGACAGTCCTGCTCTCCTGTTGGCCTGTTTAAATTTTTCATTTTTCCCTTCAAGAGCTTCAGAGTGATGGCGGTTTCACATCTTCAATCCCAGCGTCCTCAGTGGCCCTTTGTTGACTTTGTGTGCCTGTGTTCTCTCTCCAGATGAGGTGACGATGGAGGAGGTCGGTCAGGCTGCTCAGCTGAGGGCTGGAGAGCTCATCATCATTGTAGTGGTGCTCATCATGTGGGCAGGTAATACTCCTCTTCAGCTATGCACATTTATCACTGCAGACCTCAGAGGAATCTACTATCTTTGGGGCAAAAAAGCTCTCCAACTGCGGTCAGAAGAGGCAAACAACAAACTGCTGGTGGTGTCATGGCTTTGTGATGAGCATTTTCTGCCCCGCAGTGCTTTTGGGGTGATGTGCTGCTGGTTAAAAGACACTTTTGATGATCAGAAAACCTCCAATCCAGGTTTGAATTTAACACACCCGCCCATATGCATGTAAAAAAAGACAAAATATATTATAGTAATGAGTGCAGTCAAGTGAAACATGAATCTAGGCCAAATTTAAAGTAAGATTAGAACATTGCCCATAATAGCCGTTACTAATTGACAGAAGGTGGTTCCTGTCTTGTGAATTCGAACCAACTGAGCAGAAAGTCCCAAACACGATTTTAATCTGTTGCCAGTATCTCATAGTCAGCTATGTCAAATCCAACACTTAGATCCAGCGATACCAAACCAAAATAAAAATTCATACATCAGTGCTCAGATGTATGTCATTAAAGACTAATTAAAGAAAGTGTTAAGTTGCTGAAAAACAGCTTTTTCAAGACAGCTTTAGTTATTTAGCCTGTAGCTTTTTATAACTAAGGAATCCAGACTAGACCTTTTTCAAGAGGTTTGATAACTCAGAGTCTTGGAAAAGACCTGACTGAAGAGAACTATTTATCTGTAGTACTGATGGTATGCAGTTAAAAAGTGCTGTAGGCAGAGTGTCAAAGCAGCAGGTAGCAGACCAAAGGTTTTGCACAGCTTCAGTCAAGGCTGCACAATCTAGGGTCTGAAAATGTGCTAAATTGAACAGAGTAGTCTTTTGCTGGTCAGAGGTAACTGAGGTGTTTTGCTTGAGATGGATTTAGAGTCTGTTTATATTATAGGAGCCACTGATGCTGAGAGGTGCATCAGTCTGTCAGCAGCATTAAGTGCATACTTTGTTGTTATTTTTATTAATGATCTTAGAGAAAAATGACGGCCTCGTACTCTTTAAATATGGATGCAAAGCTCATCTTTACAGGTATTTCACTGTGAACCTGAAGTTGTTTTTTTTTCTGCCCTTTGTGCTTTTACCAGTGTGGTATGTCTGGAAAAAATCATTGAAAAGCGTGCACTGTATTCAGGGGACATGTTCATGGTTACAACTGCACCCTTACAGGAGAATCTCGACTGAATAGCAACATATCAAAAGAGTTTAACTTCACCATCTGACAGCTGTTTGCACTTGTAAACATTCTAAATAAAGCAGGTACTTCAAATGTTTTCCTCTGTATTCGTGCCTCGCTCTTAAATAAAAGCATGAGGGAGCCGACACGACAAGAGCTGCTGCACTGTTGTTTTAATTTAACCACATTTCATTTAGAAACATCAAATCAAGGTTATTCTTAAATAATGAGATCATCAATTAATAGTGACTTGCCTGCCGGAGACCTGATATTTAATAAGGCTAGGTTTACTGTATTTAAGAAAGTGTCTGACAGTCTGTGGCTGCAGCACAACTGGTATCAGATCAGATAAAACAGCTGCGAACCGTGAGTGCACTTTGTTCCTCCTGATGCTGGTTTAAACAGGAGCTAATTTCACCTGTTGGAACTCTCATATTTGAAATAGAGACAGGATGTGGCAAAGCATTAGCAAATTCAAGAAAACTGAGACAGGTACCAGATGGTGTGTGTTTGCTATGACTCCTTCAAACATGCCACCGGCTGTTTAGAATCACTGGCGTGCTTAAGGAAGCAGCATAGAGTCTGTTCTCATTTCTGAAGACACCTGAGTGCTGATGTTTATGGTTATTGCCGCTAAATAGTTTGCTTAGCTTCAGCACGGCAGCTTAAGTGACTTCGTGATTGGCGAGGGGTCCCTGCTAGTTGTGGTTGCGCGGTTGAGGTGGGAAGGGGGGGTGTTGGATCATGGATTTGGACAGAGACATCCCTTTGAAAGCCCTGGGTGATGTGCAGCAGGGGTTCAGGAGGGGAAGGGGGGAGGGGGGAGAGGCACAGGCTGTCTCCCTGTTTCTGTGAGTGTTGTCCTTCACACTTATCTGTGCATTCTTGTTTTGTTCCAAGAGCATGACGCAGGTTGGCACTGAGAAGTATGCTTGGGTGAATCCCATCAGGCTTAATGCGGCCTTTACAGTTCCAAAAGAAATTGAAATTGTCAATAAACTTTATCCCATGGGTAAGACACACTGCTGTAAGCCATTTGTTCGAGGCAAGGAGTCTGCTGAAAGATTCAATTCCCTTACCCAAGGCTGGAATGAGGCCTGAAATGAATACATGTTGCAACTGGCACTCACTCAGTTTCTCCAGCAGCAGGCAAAAAACCTTTTTTTTTCAGGATCTCAGAGCCAGTTTTACTGTGCAGGATGTCAAAAGACCCAGCACAAGTAACAATCCTCATATTACTTGGATGAGCAGAGAGGATAACTGGTGACAGCTCTGTTGGCTCACTGAGAGACGTGTCAAAGACAGATTTTTAATTTTTTTCCCTAGAACATTCTTGGTTATGTAGTCTTCAGTCAAAATGGTGTCTTGCATATCAGGTGTATGGTTAGCAATATTTCCTCTGATCCTTGTCTTATCAGATGTGTAGTAACACTATTTCTTCTGGATTTGTATTTCTTCTTATTTTAATTCTGCACATAATATTTAGAGCAACCTCATGTTAACACCCCTCTAACATACAAAACACTTTTGAAAATAAAAATAATCAAAAACTAAGTCATACAACCTGGGAGAGGGTTTGCATTATTGTTCATCCGGTTCCCTTATCATGAAGTCAATGGCATTTTTGAATTATGTTTTTGGTTAAATGCCTCAAACAAGGTTAACACAAACACAAGATCCATTCAGATTTTATTGTGTGATATTAAATATGTCAGTAAAATCTACTAATGATTTTTGAAGCTTTCATGTTTTACAACAGACAGCTGCTAACATGGATAAATAAGACTATAAATGTCAGAGATGTTAAATTTCATCAGGCAACATGCAGACAACTAACAGCTTTGTTATGTTCATATTAAGCAGTGCTTTGTGCTAAACGCTAACATCAGCGTTCCATACAACATACTGATGTGTACTACACAAGGTCATTTTAACCATGTTTATTATCTTAGTTGAGTGTGTTAGCACACTAATATGTGCTAATTAGCACTCGATGATACCAACAGAAGTTACAGAGAAGCTATGGGGTCTCCAGTAAGTCAAATATTTGGTTTATTCACGTGAATGTAAGATACAACTTTGACTTTTACTGTAAACCAGCGTGAAAACTCTGACTCAAACATGAACTAGAACATATTAACATCAACAAATAACATGACATCAGCCGCCATATTCTTCTTCTAACATTCAGAGAGGAAGTTAGTTTTATGTTTAAACTATATTTTGCAAATGAACAATAAACACACGACAAAAACCATTCTGTTAAATGTTTTGTTCCTTTACAAGGGTTAATTAATGAAGTGACTCAATTCCAGGGTATCCAAGCCTCAAATAAACTGAGTGTGACCGCTTGCACGTTTCTTCATCTCAACAAAAACTGTTTCTGTTGTTCCATCTGCACAACAGTTTTTCCGAACTACAAAATAATGCTTCTGCTTTTATGGAGCCTCCCAGTCATTATCTCTATGCTGCAGTTATCTTTTAGTGCAGCTCAGCACTGTTTTACAGATACATGCAGTTATAAATATTCCTTCCTAGCCCACTTCACAAAGTGTAATGAGATACAAATATGCCCCAAATACTGTATATGGCATATACTCTAACAGCAAGATCTCCGTTGCCAATTACCCATGAGAGGACGGGAGGCTACGATACAGAGAGCGTTGCAGAGGAAGCGCTAAGGAAGAAGAGTGAAAAACCAAGCAATCAAGTCTTAAGAAGAGGGAAAAAAAGGAGGGCAGGATGGTGGAGAAAAAAATGTTTTTTAGTTTCTAATTGGGCCTGTGGGGCACGCTGGGGGATATCACAGTGAGATATCCCATCATGCCCTTTGGTATTGCAGTGATCAGATGAGCAGGGGCTGACATAAGCAGAACAAGTGAGACTGAAGCCTGTTCACGCCAGATCCCTCCTGCTTTAGTCCTGCACACGTTCCTGCACCTCCATGAATTATTCCCTTTCTTCTTTTTTTGTACTTGTTCTCTATCCCGCTCTCTCCACATCTGTCTCTCCTCTGCCATGTTTTTAATCTTTCTGACTGAAGGCAGGCTTCACACGGCTATCTTATCATCAGGTTCATATCTCCATTTGCTTTACTGTATTCACGTCTCTGTTTCTTTCACTTCAGATTGATTGGCTTCACTGAAACATCAAACGACTTTTGAATGAATAGAGATAAATAACAAGTGCATATCATCATACTTTTCATCTGTTATTGAAGGAAAAATGATGCTGTGTAAATATTTTAAGGAAGATAGGGCTATGAAGCCAATTTTAAAAAAACAAGAAATGAAAAAAAATTATAGAGGGTTGAAATAAAAAAAAGCACACCAGCTTAGTAACTTTAATTGCTTTTTTTTAGCCAAATTCAGGTCAAATAAATGCAACTCTGGAGTATATTTTAAAGCTTGATTGCAAATTAACAGAGCATCCAATGCCAAAAATGTGTCACAAAATAGCAAAACAATTTGCAAATAATTTCGACATACTGCTACACCAGCATATTGTGTGGCTTTTGGTTATATCACATGATCCTTATCAGCAGGTGACATTTGCTCAGTTGTAGATGTCCAAATTTGACATTTATTCTCAGCACTTTTAGAAACTTTTGTTCATGTTTAAAGACTAGATTGAATTTAAAAATGTAATTACTGTGTGCAAAATTGAATCACCCTTAAAACTGTCACATATATTTAAGGATGAAGCTAGCGGATGACTAGTTTAGCTAGGTATAAAGAATGGGAAAAAGCTAGCCCTGCCCCGTCTGAGGCTGCATATTTTGGGTAAGGGTTGGCGGTATCAGTCATTTCATATAACTCTCAGCAAGAAATTGAATAACCAAAGCGCATTTTGACTATTCCTTAACTTAGTTCAAATTCTAATGGCTTGCACTGACTAGAATGTGAAAATGCAACAGTACATTATCAGGCAAAACAAAAATCTAGTAATATATCCCAAAGTAATCCAGACATGACCTAACACAAGTATTGATGCTCAAAGTGTGTTTTACACTCCTACCCTGATCCTGATCTCTGGCCTTACTATGAAGAGTAGCAAAATGAATCAATTCAAAAAAGTTTGATAAGTTGTTACATTCTTTTGAATAAATATCGTGTTCATTTTTCTTTTAGGGGTGATTGCCCTGTTTTGTCGTCAGTATGACATCATCAAAGATAACGAGCCCAACAACAACAAGGACAAAGCCAAGAACTCCTCAGAATGCAGTACTCCGGAGCACCCACAGGGGGGGCTACTGCGCAGCAACGTCTAAGACAAGCCCTGCATAGCCTTGTGCAATAACCAACTCCCCCAACCTCAGGACAGGTGAGGAACAGGAAATCTTTATTAACTTTATATCTGCAAAAAACTCATCTTGTATTTGTAATATATCACAGAAATACTTTGTTTATTTTTTTGTAAATTAAATTCTATGTATTTGTCTTTTGTTTTGTTTTGTGACTATGCTTTGTAACAACATAAATTTCCCCCCAAAAATTGAGTTTATCTTATCCTCAAGCAAGCATCCCTTTAATTATAATTTCTGCTTGAGTTCCCACATGTTTTGAAAGATGAGGAATTCATAATTTGCCAATCCCCTGGCCTGAACGGTAAAAATGATACAGTCTTATCTTAGCTACTCTAACTTTAGAAATGGCAAGTCTCTCGAGCTTCAGATTTCTGACGAGCTTTAGTGTTGCTTGGGGCTGAGCAGTTCTTAACATCTAAACCAAGAGACAAGAGCTAAAGGATCTGATGTTACATAACTTGCAAACGTTAGCATGTCTGGCTAATTAGCTCACTAATTACAGAGGAAACTGTGCTGTCAGTGCAAAGGATCGTGTCATGATGTTCTTTTGTGGGGTTACAAGTTATGTTCAAAGCAAGCGTATCCACTGTAAGAGAGTCCGGATGCTACTAATGTTTATGGTGATGAGCTCCTCCATGTAGTCCGTTCTGGAAACATGCTTTAGCCTCAGTCTTTTAGCATGATATCATGTATGCAGCACTGGAGAGTTTATGTGAAACCCTTAATATACTTTCAGTTTTAGAATGAGTGCACTGAAAATGAGCAATTTGAGTAGTAAATCTGTCACCATTGTTAATGTATCTTGTAGTTTCTCCACTTGTAAATAGAGATCTTACAGAAACAGTTGCTATAGGGGACAGGGTTTGGCAAATGAGAAAAAAAAGAAAACAATACAAAGAGTGACAAAAAAAACAACATCTTTCAATGACTGAACCGTTATTGTCCCTCATCAAGTACAGTAAATGTGATTCTTTCAGACCCTGAGACCAACAGAAAGCCATTCTCAGACACCATTGTACTGAGGAACAGATAAACCATTACAGAAACTCTTTTCTGCACGATGACGAACTCTTCAAAAATAATGGACCCGATTCTTAACTTGCAGAAAGGCTGCAAACGCTCAAACATGACACACGAGATGATAAGAACTACTTTCACTTCTGCTATGACCAAAACTGGACTGTAGCCTTCTCTGAGTGGACAGCCAACATAGCCACAAGATGTAAAATGGCAGTCAGTCAAAGTAACGGAGGGGACGTCATTTCGTCTTGACAAGAACTTGCTTGATTCATTCCTTCTGGATACTCTTCATCAGTGGCATTGAATCCCGGGAACAGATCATCGAACATGAATGTCTGAGTATTTCTTTTTTTTTGTTGTTTGTTTTTTATCACTTAAGGTTTGTATCACTAGTCAGAGATGGCAGAAACGTAGACTGCATCCCATCCTTCAGGTCCAGGTTTCAGTCAGCACACAACTAAAGAAGCTCAGTTCTGTTTTCAAACCAGGATTTTCTCTTTTTCTATCTCTCCATCCACATTCTCTCCTTTCTGTCTTTATTACAGCCCTTTGTGTAGCAGCTAATCCCCCTCCCCGTCATTCTGTGATGGTGTCTCTCTAATAATAACTTTCCTGTTTGGTGCTCCACCTATTGTGATTTTTTTGAGCTCTCACAATCCCAAACTTTAGGACGGTTTCATTTCATTACCGTGTCAGACTTTTAGCACAGGAGTCTTTCCTCCTGCCTTTCTCTCTGTGTCATCGGTTAAATGATGCATCTGTTTCTCCCTCCCCTCTCAACTGGAATCTTAATGGTCTTGTCAGTTCAGGGATAAAATCTGAGACATGCTTTACGGTCCCTCATATTTCTCTTATATAAGTTGGATAATGCCGTCTGAACACAGCCATGATTCAGGCAGAGTTTGAGGATTGATTGACCAGGCAGTCTCCTCACTTCCGAATCGAAATTTAACAACTTTCAAATCCAGAAGTTAACTCTGGTGTCAAACTTTTGAAAGACTGGCCTGGCTGGAAAAAGACAAATCTAGGTTCAAATTGAGGTTCATTGTTCATCACTGCATATTCAGCACCATATGCTGCCTGTGGTCTGCAACCGAATGTGCAGGGAATAAGAAAAGAGATTTGCAGGGCATTATTTATAATGAAATGTATACAGGCGGCAAAGTTTGGCTGGGTTTCCTCTCCGGTTTGGCTGAAGCTCCTCAGCGATGGCAGCCTGTGGAAGCACACAGATGATCCACTCAGCTGTGTGGCTGAATCATGTTTTTTTTAAATGTAAACCATTTTCTTTACGTCCCCTTTGGAATTAACCTGCGTCTAAAGTGATGCAAGACTGTAATGCAATAGAGAGAAAAGGCATAAAAGCCAGATGTGAATTCACTAAGGATGAACTGCAGCTTTGATCTAGAACTTTACAGCAGAATTGAACGTTGCATAAATTTGCAATCTATAAGCGATTAATGGTCTTCTCAGTCACTGTGCTATTTTTTTTTAAGGAAAGCTGTCATAAAATATTCCAGGTGCATTGCAGGATAGTTAATACAAAGGAAACTGTAAAAATATGTGTCTCTGTCTTCAAAGCAGTCTGACAGTCTAAGAGTGTAATGAATCCCTCAAAGGTTTAAGTCCAAATTAAAAGCAAAGGTAGCCCCTTTGTTTTACTTGTTTTACTTTATGTGAACCATCCCATCAAAGGTCCACTATAATACTTAAGCATGATCCACAAATACAATATGATGCTTGCAATTGTGTGGGACAGTCGTCAAGTGACTTTTAACCTCTTCATTCTTTTATTTCTCTCATAAGTTTAAGGGAAAAGTAATTGATGGCAATTTTGATAATTATTTCAGTCATTTGAAAAGCCTGACATTTGCTTTTTACACTTTTTGAAGCTTGAGAACTTGTAACACTCTGCATCAAACGGTGCCACATAATATGATGACCACATTTGTGTTTATATATTTGTCAGAGAGCATAATCAACTTGGTCACAGTGAAGTCTGTTAAATGTTATGGCAGTTTAAATTTTCTAAACAACCAGGTTTGGGTCAACGTTATATATTTGACAAAAATCACACAAAAAGACCAAAATCAAAAATGAATTAGTTTTGCAGTGTAGCCAAAGCCTCATATGTAGCTGATCCCTCTGTGATGTAGAGCTCCATTGTTGTCTAAACTATAACGGAGATGTCAACAGGCCATATTGATGCATGTGCTTACATGTTCCTTCATTACAACAAACATGGTCACTGTAATTTCTTTTGATTACGTCCTTCTGTTTCCTGCTCACATAAAAACTCACTGGTGCACTAAATGTGTGTTAAGCTGAAAAAAGTCTCCTACAAATGCATTATTCACTGCTGTTAACATAATATTCACAAATTACTACACCACTCAATTGTTTTAGGAAGATTAAAAAAAAGATATTTGTGAGCTGTTTTAAAAGATTAAATCCTCAGTAAGAAAGGTTGCCACAGATGCACTAGCAAGGCAGGAAAGTACTGAGAGATGCACTGACACACTGTTTGGTTTGGTCTTTTCATCATTTGTTCATATGTTGACAAAAAGTAAAATGTAAAATGACAGCAGCCTTCTCTTAAACACAAAAAGAAATGGATTGATTGATCAGTGAGGAAAGTAGCTATTATGCAAAGCTCTAGTTAAAGCGCACTTGGACATCCTGGTATTAAAAGAGAAATCAGCGCATACATATTTATAACCTTCCCACTTGTGTAGTTACAATTTTATCAGGGTGTTTTTGTGAAGCAGTGAAGGACTTCATCAGACTTATTCAGTTAAAGATAAAGCTTCATTATCTTCTTTGAGGCCTCCCGTTTAATTATGATGTGCTATTCACATAATTGCAAATATATTGGGCCCCAACCTCTGAATACTGACTCACCAGTTGAGTTCACTAAAAAGTCAGACCAAAAAAAAAAAAAAAATGCTGTGAAGCTGAACTCAGCAGACTCACAGTCGTATTAGAGATAATAAGTGAATATGTGAGTGCCTCGCTGGTCGAGACGACTGCTAATCAGCACCACATACGTAGCCTACACACACTTGCTGGAATTAAATCCTGCCCTGCGCTGACAGAGGCGGCCATTACTTTCTCATCTCAATCAACAGCTCTGCCAGCACACCGAACCCCCACCCTACGATCTATTTTTCAAACTCTGCCTCCTTTATCTGATACCCTCTTTCCTCCTCCATCTCCATCCACCCTCATCCGCCTTCATTCTCCCATTTATGACTTTTTCTCTTTCTACCCCTTTGTCGCAGTGCTCTGTTTCTCATATATCACTCCACCCTTCCTCATTTCTCCCCTTCACCAGTCTTGTCCTCAATTCTCTTCACCCCCCAGCTTCCCCTCTCCCCTGTTTCTCGTTATATCAAGTCTCAGACTCTTTTTCTCTCTCTGCATCAGCTCTTCCCTTCCTCTCACTCAGCCCCGGCCCGCCGACTGTCCCTCGCTCCTCTGCTCATTTATCACCTCTTCGTGTCAGACCAGCCTGGATGGACACTCTACCTGGTAAACAAGTAAAGCAAAATAGACTAGAGGGACAAGGAGAATGAAAGAATCAATGAAAGGGGCAAACTGAGAGGAGAAGAAGTAGAGATAAGATAGGGAAGAAAAAGTAAAAAGAAGCACTTATTTTCACACAATAAATAAGCACATACCAAAGGTTGAGTTTTATATTTGCTTTTATAAAGGCAGAAAAATAGGATTTGTCTGATGCGAGACGTCCATTATTCGCTATGGTTTGTGATGGCTTGTGTGGATTTCTCTACGTGTCAAAGTGATAAAGGCTGTAGAAGGAGTGATATTCAGCAGTTAAGAGTCTGAAAGGGGATTGTCTTTTCTTAAAGCCCCTCCACAACCAAGAAAACAAAAGAAGAATTGCAAGAAACTGATTAAATGGCATGTTTATCTGCTCTTATATAAGCAGCAATCGCTAGCATGTCTGGCTAATTGATTTAACCACAGTAGTAACAAAGAGTGTCAGTTTCAAGGCCAAGAAACATCACTGGTTATCCAAATTGTAGGATATATATTATTTTGTAGGATAACTAGTCACAAAAAAAAGAAAAATCTCTATTTACGATTAGTAGAGCCACTGTATAGCTCTCCCCTAAACACAACCCTGCCATCATTGTTGAATTTTCCAAACACACCAGTTCATCCCAAAAGCCTCTTCTTTCGTATACAAAAATGGAAAACGCAATGAACATGAGCGTAGGTCAAGTGTAATGTTAGATTTTATAACATTGTGATCTTAAATTTTTCTTATCATTCTTAATAACATGAAGTGTGCTAAACTGTACTACAAGAACTACTGTACTTGTATTTTCATGTCTCATAAACTGGTGTGGATGCATATCTTTAACTAAGACATGTCGCCTTTAGCCTCTGTCTCTTAGCACGATATCATGCAAATTGATGAATATTAAGAGCCTTTTCAAGACCCTTAGAAAGGGTTCTTAAAGACAAAGTTTTGAACCAGATCATGGAATGTTCTCTTAGCCAGCTAGCCAGCAAGTCAAAGCTGATACAATTTGCCAGTGATAGATATTATTTTTATCAATAGCAGCTGACTAGAAATGAGACAACTGCTTTTGTCTGCACCTGCCTGAACTTAAAGAACCATTGTGTCAAAAACTTCTAAGAATTTTTAGTGGTAGTTGTCCACCATTTTTATTGTGAACTTGCAAAAGGGCAGTAAAATAGCTTTTCAAAATGATTTTAAAAAAGTAAAGGGGAAAAAAATCCTTCCTGAACAAAGTTAAACAATCAAAAAATTAAAGAATAAACCGACATTGCTCTTTCCTTTGTTGACCTTCAGTGATTAAGCGTCTCACCTGCTTGCATTGATGTACAGGTGTGCTCCAGGACACCGTGACATCACCACCTGCTTGTTTGAAACTTTCAACCACAGCAAAAAGCTGCTTCAGCCTTATCCTGAGCTACTTTTAAATGTAGGCTGATAGTGAAATTAATCAAGAGATTCATACATAAATCTCTCCAACCATAAGACTGAATGTAAAGCAAATGCATTCAGAGAGAAAAAAAGATTAAAAGAATGAAGAACTGTGCAGAATCAATAAGTGACTCAAGTGGTGGTCTATTAACTCAAGCTTCTCAAAGAGAAAAAAATGTCTGACATTGGGAAAGAAAGTACTTGCACAGGAAAAAAAAAAAAGAAAAAGAGACCAAAGTAGCAGACTTGTGTTTTTCAAAGCATATGATGCATAAAGCGTTGACAGAAATGGAGCATCGTGGCCAGCCTGTAGAACACTGCAGAATTACAGAACAACCTCTTCTGACAAAGTAGGCATTTAAGATTTGAATGTCAAGGTTTTTTTCCAATGAGAGTGTATCTTGTTGGGTCTGTAAGTAGCTGGAGTCAGAGTGCACAGAGTATCTAGTTAAAGCAGAGACAGAAACCCTCTGATCAGCAAATTTGGTATTTTTAAATTGCACTCCCTGTTGCCTTGTCATGGTCATTTGTTTAGTCTGTTCCTGCACAGAAAACAGGAGAAGGGCCAGATGCTGGCATTTAAACACTATTCTGATTAATGTAAAGGCCCATATGCATACATTGTGTATATTGTGTGTATTTTTCCTTCTTTAGCTAAGTTTTTTACAGCAAGGGGCCAGTGTGTGTCTCATTCTTCTACTTTTGGCTGATCCCTTCATTATGGGCGTTGCTCCAATGGATCATCTGTTTATCACCTTGCAAGGAAAATGGGCCCACACAACCCAGCATGCAGATCTGATAATCTGCAAATTTGGCACAGGACTCTTTAGGGGCTGGCATACTACACTAGAAGTACTTGTCAGGTGATGGAGTTGCTTTGGAAAACCCAAGACATGTTGTTTCTCCCAGCCTTTTTACTCCACCTCTGAGTGTAAGCGTTAGGAGAAACTGTTAACATTTCCAACATGACAGACAGCATATCCTCCGAGATACTTCTGCTTGTACCCCTCTTGCTTTAACCGTCGCTCTTTACACTCACAGTCCACAAATTTACGGAATGTGCTTGTTTACCATCAATTTCATGCCCAATGTGAATGAGGCTGGCAGTTTCCCGTTGCTTAAAGTCTTTCTGCTAAGCTAGGTCTGCCTGTTTTTAGACCTCGGAATTAGCTAACTAGCTAGATCTTCCAAAAATGGCGACAGGATGACAGCAACAGATATGTCAAAGAATGCTAATGAGATCGGTGCAGTTGTACAAATTGTTGTTAATCATGCATGTTCTTGCTGTCAAAAAAGTGGAATTTCAAAATTTCTCATTACACTGAGTTCATTGAGGGTTCACATAATCTGGATCATTCCTACTTTTATCACCCACTATATCAGATTAATGTTCATCTGATATAGTGGGTGATAAAAATATGAATATGCTTAGTAACTGTAATACTGTAGAACCTGAAGTGGCAATTTTTCTGTAGTGGCCTAATCCAAGCACACACATATCCACACACACACACACACACATACACACACTTAAACACTCAGTCATGCAGCAAGTCCATTCCCCAGCTGGCTGTGGACCAAACTGACACATTGAGGGAAGCAGCAGAAGGCAAATCTGGCCCAGACAGCTCTGTCTCTGTCTATCTGAGGCTGCAGGAGGCGATTCAACAGCTGCTCAAGGTGAACATCCAATGAGGCATGTGCAAATATGGAGCCTGAGACCAGGAGAGACACCTGAAGACAGACAGTGAGAGAGAGAGAGACAGAGAGAGAAGGGAAGATGAGTCAGAGAATGGGAGGGAATAATAGTGGGAGTGACAGACACACAGGGAGAGAGAGGATCATTACACCCAGTGGGATTTGCAATGTCAAAGCTCCAAGCTCAGTCCAGTATGATTCGATATGTGAATGTTTATGGGTTTATGGACAAATCTGAACACAAGATGAGCCCAAATTTGAACTTTATTGTTTGTTTTTGAAGGGAAAAAGAAATGAAAATATCCAGAAATGTATTTGGAAACAATAAATCAAATCCTTAAAATTGTTTTATATCGCAATGGCCAAATGGTATGTAATCAATCATTGCTTTACTTTGTACTCATGCAGGTTTTGGAAGCAAAAGACATTTTTTGCAGGCTTTACCATCCTTTATAATAAGTTTTAGTGAACTGACACCCCTTAGAATTTTTCAAGCAAGTGCTTGTTTGCCTTTGCAATCTGTCCAAAATAAGATCATTAAATTTCTATGGATGTTTTAGGCCCTCAGTACCTATAAATCTTTAAGACTTATGAAATCTTATTGTAAAAAGTAATCCTGTAGCGCAGTTTGTCCCTTGGCAACACCATGAGCTTCTCAGTAACCCCGGCCTTAAACCAAATTTGTGCATATCTTATCATCATGTGTCAACGGAAGACTATAAAATCCCATTAACACTGGTTTTGCCTGTACTATAGATAACTGGATGAGTGACTATTGAGAATGATCACCCTAAGGTCCTACACATAGTAAAGAATAGGGCCGTTTACTTATGGCATATAATTGTACTTTGTGTCAAAGCAAATAACCAAGAAGCATGGAATTACAGCAGAATAATGGAGTCAGTGTTTTATGTACAATCATGACGTCTGTGTTTGAGCCATTTTGATGTTCATGGGATAAAACCTGTTCATGAGGGCTAGCATGACTTTTATTGTTCACACCCATGATATATATACTATTTCTATGAAAGTATAAATGTCTAATTATGTATTAACACAGGAAAGAAATAAAATATTTTCAATGCACCATTTATGTGTCTTGGTTTTTACGTACATTTCTATCAATCAATGAAATCTCATTTATTGTTGTCATATTGGGAAAATGCCCTGAAAACAGAATTTATTTTCATTTTATATTGATCCAAATCCGGCTAGTTAGTAAAGAAAGACAACTTATTTTTAATATTTTTTGTGTTTTGTTTTTCAAATACAGCTGTTGCACAAGATACTGTGTCCATATGTGGCTATGTAGGCTAAGATATATTTATCATAGTGTGACAAAGTAACCTTGTTTTGATCCTTTTTACAAACTTATTTTACATATGAGATTCAGTTGCTCAATAGTAATTTTGTTAAACTAAAGCTAAAGTTGTCCACATTTGCTAGTAATGTTATATCTTCACAATAAAAAAGCTAACAGCAGGATATAGCTTGTTAACAAACTATATCTAAATATGACATTACAAATCAATTGTATAAAGTAATGGTAACTATTATCTGTATCTTCATGAACTCTAAATGTTTGTATTGCATTTCTTAAATGAATAGACATATTTGTCTAGGGGAACGGCTGATGCATGATCACTTTTTTAATTTCCTTTGATAGCCTTTAATTCCCCATATGTTTGTTTGTTTGTTTATTAATTAAGATCTTCATTAGCCTCTGTATTAAACAGTTGCTATTCTTCCTGGGGTCTCTGTTATTTCATTAACAATATTGCATTAGTCAGATACCAGAGGAGCCTGAATACACATCCTTAACATTCAAGCTCACAGTACAACTAAACTTATAACACAACTATCAACACAAACTCTAAGACTGTCTAATATAGTTAATGACTGACCAAGGCTGACTCGTGTTTTCACCAGTCGGAGGTAGATAACTCACAATCTGCACACAAGTAAAAGCAGAATTATGCCTATAAAAAATGACTTAATTAAAAGTGAAAAAGCACATGGTTGATATTTTACTCAAAGTACAAGTTACTTTTCATTTTAATACTAATTCATAATTAAAAATTCCTACTTTAGAAAGAGTTGAAATCAATTTTTTATAGTGTAACATGAAAAGTACTCTTACATAAAAAAAATATATTTTTTATTACCTAACTACATTAGTTTTTTTTTTTCTCCTGTGGTTTATCATTTCTCCCTTTGTTTTTTATATAACTGCAAATTCTGCTAAAACCAAAAATCAAATTCTCTAAATAAAAATGTCCCTCTGTCTCATAGTGGATAAACGTACAACTATGAAACTGTGCCTGGTAAAAATGGGAATTTAGGCTCTTCTGATGTGCATTTTATTAACTTTAGTCTGATTTTTACAAGGAATCAGACCCCAGAGACAGCTAAAAAAAACAATAACTATGCAGAAATAACCAGTCTACTTTCTGCTGGCACTAATTTGCATTAGTGTTTAATGTTTCGTAGTCAGTTAATAGCTCTTTGTAGCATCTTAAATATCAACTGATCAACAGATAATTAACCAACAACCTCTTAGATTTTTTTTCCTGTTTTTACAATGAAATAATTTTTTTGTCGGCTAAAAAAATAATCAAAACAAAAGGCTGATCAGGAGCTCTTCTCAGTACATGGTATTTATTAAATTAAATGGAGTTTTCCTATCTGTCACTGAACTGAAAATGTTCAATTTTTATTTTTTTTTGCTGAGCTTTGGCACAAAGATCAATCTTCACCTGGGAAATAGCAGCTGCATCAAATATCTCACTACATGGTCCACTTATTAGCTTTTGGTGATCGGATCCCTTGATCTGCATCAGTAAATGTCACCTGGGCGACAGTTTACTGTGCATGGCCTCTCCACCAGACGCACATTTGTCACTTAGATTTGTTTATTTCAAAACCAATTTGCACTAAGTGAAATCGATATGGTCGGTAAAGGTCTTTGCCGAGGACATCAGTCAGCCTTATACCTTATGCTCTGGGAAAATGGTGAGTGATTTTGTAGTATTAACTATAATCAATGATTCATGGGAATTGACAAAATAATCAATAATCAAAATGAATGTTAAAAAATGGAAAACTCATACTGTAATTTTATTTTCGTTCTCAGTCAAGCCAAACATAAAAATTAAGATTATGTTTCTTCAGTGTGGACCAATCCCTTCCTGCTAAGCTGGTTCAAGGCTGTGAGATGAAAAAAGCCTGTAAGTTGATCTTGAAGTAAAATGATTTAATCAAAAACCAATACCGCACCATCAAACTGCATCTTGTCAATCAAACTGAAGATGGATGACACTTCATGTTGGCTCGCTCGTAGATCTGATCATAAGGAAAGAGCAGTTCCAGCCAAGTTTATCCCCTGAGTGTTTGGCGAGTTATCTCTCTGGATGCTAATGAAGGCTGTGTGTGCCCAAAAGTGGCCTCTAGCATATGCAGCATGACAAGGTTGGATTGCGATTAATGTTGCTCAGGTCTTCAAACCCAAGGCTGGTTTATGAGGCCGCATCAGCATCCGCCATGCATCAATATAACAACCCCTACCACACAGTCAGTCAGTCCCACCCATCATGGGCATCCTGTGGAACTGAGATCATAAATCAGACTCGGGCTCCAGAGAGTGTTCCACCCCAGGTGCTCACACATTTAAGGGGGGGGGGGGGGGGGGGGGGGGGGGCGGCCGCGGGGGGGGGGGGGGGGGGGGGGGGGGGGGGGGGGGGGGGGGGGGGGGGGGGGGGGGGGGGGGGGGGGGGGG
>JAQMCX010000020.1:2516510-2596902 GCA_029814765.1 Acanthurus leucopareius | reverse complement strand
TATTAAATCATACTCGGGCTCCATAGTGTGTTCCACCCCAGGTGCTAACAAATTTAAACACCCCCCCCCCCCCCCATACGCACACAAGCTAATGGTGCTGTGACAAATAAAACCGTGATATTTGCTTTATAATGAATGGGGTAAACAGTAGCAGCAGATGATGACTCAGTAGATTGTCAGAGGAGGCTGATGGAGCCTAATGATACAAACGCATCTGTTCTTGTGAGGTGGATGTCACATCGAGAGACAAGGACACACAGACACATGACAGCACATACAGAGACACACATCACAATTAAGCTCCACTCTCTATTCAAGTTTTTATAGTCCCCTTGATCTCTGCCTCTCCCTCCCTCTGCACTCACTGCTGATATCTGAATATTTAGATGGAGGTACGCTGCAAAATTAATGTCACCATTTCTCCCTCCAAATGCTCCAATACATTACAGCTGGCAGGTCACATTATACGTGGAATTTATTAGATATGTGAATAGAGAATTACATCGATTGCACTTGCTGTAGATTTATCTTCTTTGAAGCCAAAGCTATGGATTAGTTTGGTTAAATGTTTATTCGATGAGCCAAGTTTTACCGCAGTGCTTGTCTCAGCGAAACAATAACACACACACACACACACACACACACACACATCAGTGAAGTTGTTTTTGTGCATGACATAACCACTGTATACCCTTGTTGACTGCTGCAGTCTGTGTACCCATGAGATTTTGCTCTTGAGTGAAAGCCAGAAACTTCCATGCATGTCACTGTCTGCCTGTGCACTCACTTGTGATGGTGAATGGAGCTTTCTTATGCATCTGTGTGTGTTGTTAGCTTCGACACCATTGGCCTGTTTGGTCTTAATGTGTTTGTCCACATGTATGTTAGCTGATGAAAAAAGGCTGGGTTGAGATGGAGCATCACTTTGAGCAGTGTTTCTCAAGCTGTGAGGTGGGTCTTGTTGTTGGGACACAGGGCTGCTGCAGGTGGGGGCATCGATGACCAAAATATTAAGTGAAACTAGGTGAAGATGACTTTTGTTTTTACAATAAACACACTAGAGATTGCAGATGTTATTTGCACTGAGTCTTACTTCACTAATTTTCAACTTGGATTTAGAAACGACAAATCTTTTGGTTTTTTTTGTTCCTTCTCTTATCATTGTGAAAGAGGGACGAAAAAGAAAAAGGATTAATTTCTCATAGTGTGTTAGTGAAAACCACTGCTCAAGAGGACAAATACATCAGGTAATAATCAATGCTTTTGATATGATTTTTAGTTTCAGTGAGGCCCTCATTCAAATTATAATGGGCTATTCCTTTGGCTAATTTTAAGCTAGCATTGTGTAGTTAGCACATTCCCTTATGCCTGTGCCTCTCAAATCTCGAGCTTGAAGAAACTGCAAAGCTCCAGGTCTAAGATCAAACCTACAGAGGGGCGTGGCCAGGAGAATCAACGTTTACATGGATTTTAATCTACAGCACAATTAGGCTACTGACTACTACTGGCTACTGTCCAATCCATGGTCAGGGCAATAGATTCATAGGGTCCATTAGACCAAGTTCTGCATTTCTGTTAAAATGCAAGTTCTCCTTTTCATTTCAGTGTGGGTCATAAGGTTGTAACAGCGTGACTGCAAGGAGTCCCGCTCTCAAAAAACAAACCACAAAGAAAGAAATGGCAGCCATGTGACGGAAAGTTGAAGCTGAGTCGGTGTTTGAAGAAATGCAGCCTAATGTCACGCTGCGTAGCTGTGAACATCCCTGTCAGGAGGGAGAACAATAACTTCATTTGCATTTGTAAATAGGACGTCACTCCCATGATGCTGCACAAACCTGCTGTGTGCAGGGCAACTCACACAAACACTGTTCCAAATAAATAAATAAAAATAACCCAACAAAAACAAAAAGATCACATAGTCGGGCAGACTAGACTAATATATTTAATAAACAACCCCCTCTGTCCCTGCTCTTTCTCTGCCAAATAGGATGGTGAGGGCAGATGGCAGAAAAACAAGGGGGGTGCATTTTGGTTATTTTATTAATCAGCTCAGGTAAATTTTGTGCTTTAATCTGACAGGTTTTTTTTTTAATCTCCATCCTTCAATCAGAAATATATTGTGCCATGAAAAACACACCAAGACAAAGAATATACCCACACTCAGAAAACCTCATATTTTGCAGCTTTCATCCATCCTGAATCACTTGACCTTGTTGCCCAACACTCACTTTGAGCCTGAAGCCCTAACTGCCATTTAAGTGTGTATGTGCCCACACAATCTGTTCCCTCTGTGACGGGCAGAGAGGACTTCTGCCTGGCTGTATGTCGGCGTGCATGCTTTCATCAAACTTCCAGGGAGTGAGACGGAGAGTTGGAGCTCCCTTTGAGGAAAGACTCTTAAATAATGCAGGTGGTTAAGTAAGCTTGTCGAGACGAATTTTAAGAAAGCCCCTGCTTCACTGAGCCACAGCCTGTTAGAGCAAAGGGTGGGGGTGGGGGGGGGGCTGGGGAGTGGGGTTTCACTGCGTGACTTTCAGCCCTCAAGAGTCCTGTTCATACACATGGGTCGAATACAGAGCGTGGCAAGGAAATTGTGTGTGTGCGTGTGTGTGTGTGGACTGGCAGGGTGGGAGGTCCCTGTGTGCTCTTCCCCTGCTATCACGTTCTTATAGATCAGTCTGACACAAAGTGTCCATTGTTTTTTCCTCCTTAGGATGACCTCTGTCAGAGCTCATAAAGTTGCATTTATGGAACTTTACTGTCACTATAAATTTAAGATAATGGAAGAGGACGAAGTTATTAAACAGAATTTAACATTTTATAACATCATCATCTGGCAATGGAGAGAACAAATGACTGTATGGGTCCAGAGCTGAAGATGTGACCAGCATCAGAGACGGCCACTGAAGTAGTAGCTGTCATTTTCACTGTACTCTGTGGACTTTACTTGATCGAGTGGTGCAGGGCTGCCCCCTGCTGCCTATCAAAACACACTGCACCTTGATCTCCTCAGATGCCGTTGTCAGCATGTCACTTCACTACCAGGGAAAGTGGACAAAGACAAAGCTTGTTTCTTTACTTATTGAAGTAAAAATATCAAAATCACTAAGTAAAAATTTTCCGTCACTAATAAAATACTGAACTTAAAATAATTCTTAAGAAGAAAGTAATAGTACAGGAATTAGTGCTATCACAAAATGCAACAAAAGTATTAAAAGTTATTATACCAGTTATTAAAAAAAAATCCCCTGTCACTGATATGATTCTATCTGATGTTAAGAGCCTGCACTTACAGAGACACTGTGTCAGCAGCAGGTTAGTGGAGCTTGTTTTATGACAATTTAAGATAGTCAAGAGGTTCCCAATAGAGGGTTTGGGCCCCTTCTAGGGGTCATAAGATAAACTTGAGGGGTTATGAGAAGATTTATGGGAAAAAAAACAATAACAATGTTCTGCTATGCAAATTTATATCAATCTTTATGGTAAAAAATATTTAATAACCTCTTTGGACCTCCCAAAAGCTATATGGAGATGTGAACATTTACATTTTTGGCAGGATTTGAAGGATTTCCCTTGACAATGTAGAACTGTAGTTCAAAGTTCATCCTTGGCTCTGAAATAATTAAAGATGGCTACTTAATTGAGCTTGTTGAACAACTTGAGGTCAAGAGTGAATTCTGAACCTCATTTTAAACAATATTTCCCTCTTGTCCTCTTCTACATAAAGCCAATAAGTAAATATTTCACTTATATTTTATTGTTAACAATAATATGGTTGCTAATAATAAGTTAGATTAACTAAAAAAAAAGAGTTGATTTCTTATTCATGAATATATTTAATTCTGTATAATGCAGGTAGATTACAGTGTACATTTTATGTCAAAATGAAATATTTTGACTTGTAATACATCTGGGCTTCTGTCAAGAGAACACTGAAATGAAAAGTAACAGTATTGTAAATGCGCCAATGCTACACAGGGTTCATATAAATACAACAGCTACATTGATTTTCAGATTTTAGTTATGAAACAATCTTCATTTTACATCCAAGGTGGTGGGATTTTGTTCAACTTTAAGATAGAAACTGGCTGATTGTCCTGCTGTTATTAAGGCCTGTTGATACTGTCTGTACATCATTCTGAATTAAACCTTGCTCTTGTTTTCATCCATAAAAAAATAATTTTACAACTATAAATTATAACTAAACACATACAAAACACTGATTATGGTGTCAAAACTAATAAAACAGAAAAAAATGTAAGCAAACAAAGGACGACAGATGCTGACATAAGATGACTTAGAGAACATGAGTTTGTAAAGATGTTTGCAGTGTAATAAAAGGTTGATATTATTGCTTTGGTGTGTTTCCACAAGAAGGGAACAATTGTCCATGTGAAGAGAGCAACAACTAAGTGAAGAGAGGCCAAACATTATCTCACAGTTTTCCACTTATTCCCTTATGGACTTGCTGTAGCCTCTTCTTAAATGCACAGTGATGCCTTGGTAATGTACAGGACATAAGACGGCCCTCCTCCCCATTGTTGTTGCTGTTGTCTCTCTCTGCTGCGTTGTGCTGGTCAGAAGCCAAAGTTATCGTCCCCAAATGGGCTGAGACCATCGGTGGTGTTTCCGTTGGTGCTGTCCCAGTCGGGTTCAGTGAGCCAGTCCTGGGGCGTCACCCCAATGTCCAGGACCTGGGGGTTAGTACGCGACACTGCCAGGCTGAGGAGACAGAGGAGGAAAAGATGAATAAACAGAAAAGAAAAAAAATTGCCAATGTTTTGTCCCAGTTCCAAAATGTTAATCTTTCAAGGACAAAGCTGTAGTTATTCCATTTTCTTTTTTATTCTTCTTTCTTTTAAACTTTATTATGACTTCAAAACCCTGTCAACAAAATTGACTGGTGCAATTTTTGATGATTACTTTATGCCACAGAATAACTTGTTGTGCAAAGATTACTAAGGAATCAAAGATTTATATGTTTCAGTTGCACACACATTTGGGTATTGCAATGCGATATGGCATTTGTCTAAGGTAGTGCCAAAAGATAAGTGGGAACAATAAATATTGTAAAAACAAAATGTAAAGTATAAACATTTAAAGATACAAAATTGGAAATTATTGTAAAAAAGAAAAAAGAAAATATTTGCTGAACACAGTGTGCTAGACAAAGATTTACAAAAGGACAGAGTTTGTCCTCCTGATGACCTGATAAAAGAAGCTTTTCTGCATCTCTGTGTTGGACTTGTGACTCCAGAGGTGTTTTCACAGGGGCTGGAATAGTTCATTGCTCTGGGGGTCCTTCATGATTCTACTGTTTTTTTGTGCTCTTCATCTGCTCGTGTGAAAGTCCTGCAGAGCGAGGGAGTGTAAACTAATCTATGGTCAGTTTGCAGTTTGCAGACCAGTCGGTGACTTGTGTTTATCTCCTCTGTTGCTTTCTCCTAAAAAATCCAAGAGCAGCTCTTTGGTTTTGCTGACATTAAGAGGTCTCTCACATCTTGTGGGCAGGGCTACACTCACATGGTGATGTATGTGGGATTAACTGCAAACATATTCTTGTGTGCAAGTTCATGGTAATAAAGTAAGATATCAATCAGTGCAATAGTGCTACTTACTTATATATTTCAACATTGTGGAGCTTTGTGGCAAAGAGGAATAGGACTGAACTTAGTTGCCAAGGCACCATTTTTAAATGTATCAATTAATAAGGGTTTTGGTCTTTTCTTGGGTTTGTTGAAAAAAAAAAGAAATATGGAATATCACCAGCCCTTTCCTTCAAGACAGTGGAATTGATGAAGTAATGATAATCAAGACTTAAAACTAACCAAAATGATGTAAGATGAAAATGTGCTGTATACCATTAGAAAAAACAAAGACTTCTCTAAAAATGTAATAAAATACTTCTGCACACAAAACAAAGACTGAAACTTGTGCAGCAAAGTATAATTTTTGCTACATGAAGGCTCATTATGACCAGGCCTCAGGGTTCATTTATAATAATCATTTCCAATACAAACATTTCCCAGAATAAGAGCTGCAGATGAAGAAGAAATTATGTCCTTTTCGGAGTGAAGGTGGGGTCAAATAAACAATTAGACTAAATAATAAAAAAAAAACTGAAAGCTAAGAAGCTGGTCAACTAGTTTTTAAGATGAGATAATTTCAAAGGCTAGTATGACTTTTAAAGTAAAACTTACGGTTTCACACTTCCTCTCCTACCTCTCTTTTTCACTGAACTTCAGACCTATTATCACACAGCCAGTATAGCTTTCTCCTCAAAGTCTGATTTTAAATGTGGTTTTAATGCTGCCTCTGCAGCAGTTCAGCCTCTCAGACGTACAGCTAAAGTCTCAGTCTCAGTCTCCTCTCATTAAGGCCCCTGCAAAATGCCTTTTGTCTCAGGATAATAATACATACAAAGTGCAGGTGGAGTTCAACAGGATTATTTCAAGACATTCAGTTCCCTCTGAACCATGGGGGTAAATGGTCTGTTCTGCTGGTTCAAGTGACCCACTGCTCTACTTCACACCGCTAACTATATAACTGCACAACAAAGCCCTCAGTGTGTAGTGAACTAACTCTGAGTAAAGACGGACACACACATTTATAAAAGGCTTTGAACAAAACAAAACAGAACAGTATTTGGTCACGATGAGATGGGTCGGAATGATGAAATTTTTCACTTTGACTGAAACTCAATACTTTGAACCAGCTTTCTTTTCTGAGCTCAGTCAACATTTTCTCTATCTGAGAGTAAATACAGGACACTGAAACCTTTTCCCAGCTACTGACTAACAATGCTGACCAGGGGAACAGTGGTATAGGGTTTGGCTGTGGTTGAATGGAATGGATTAAGGTTAGGTTAGTAATTAGGACAACTCTACGCTATAGTAAGGCTTTGCACAGTTGACAGTAGTAAACTTTACCTGGAAATGAACCATAGCTATCCAGAGCACAGCTGGAGACACAAACAAACAATAGATTGAGGACAGTTGGAAGTTTAGCTATCAAATTATCGCGCTGAGATTGTCTATTTCCCTTGAGGTTTTCTCGTCATTTCCTCATTTAAGATATGATCAACTTGAGGATATGCATTCTGCAGTGAATATAAATCATCAGTAAGTGGCGCTGTAAAGCCAGGCAGTAAGAGATCAAACTACAGTAAACTGACAGATTTTAAAAAGGCAGAGTTTCGTAATAGAGAATTCTATCATAACAAGCAGCAGAGGGGATCAACTAGGATTAATTTTACTTATTATTATATCTATTTAGACAAATGTCTCACCTGGAGAAGGCCTCATCCAAATCATCTTCTATTTCCTGGAGGAAGAATAAGAGGAAACTTGGCTTAATATTCATCCGGTGATATTACATAGTTATGTCAAAATAATTTTTGCAAACAAGGTGTTTCATGTATGAAGACTTCCTGCAAGACCTGTTTATGACTTGATCTCAGAAATCTAATGATATGTCAGCTATATATAAAAAGTTTTTAAGCCCTATGATTTAAAATATTAAGGTTTTCAAGACTTTTCCAGGATGTGCAAACAAATCAATTTGAAACCCAGAGGACTTGAGTCACATGGGATATCCAGTGGAAAAAAGATAAAGAAAAAGCAGAGTTGCAACTTCAACCCTTAAACACACATTTTCAGCATAGGTACAACACAGAGTCAAAGCAAAAGGAGAAGAAGACTCACCCAGGCAGGGTTGTTATTGGTCTCAGAGGGCCTGTGGTTGTCCAGCTGATGCTCTGCTACATTCCCATTTGTCTCCACTACCACATTAACACTGTCTTCAAAGTCCAATAGGTTGTCTGTGGCCACATCTATTGAATGGGTAAAAAAAAGAAAGAAAGAACAACTAGTTAGTGTTGTAGCATACAAGAGTGATCTGTTATTTTAAGTGGTTCTTCGATTTAAACCCTGTAAGGAAAAAGTTAACATAGTAGTCTGTAAAAAATAATGCTTAAAGTAATAGTTAACTAAGTTAGTAAAACTAAAAACAGAAAACTACTAACTGTTATTTGACCACAATGTGTTTATCTGACCAAAATGTTTCAAATTTGGCCCAAGGGAGGCACAAGAAGAAACACCTCAACCTCACTAAATAACAATCATCCTAATCTTTATTTTTTTGTAGAACGGAGATAAGATTTCAATAGCATTTACAATGTATTTTTCTATTTTTATTTATCTATATTTTCCTTAGTAGGTTGGCTTTGGGTCTGTATTTGTGATTATACTGTAAATTTCTGCAATTTAGCAATGTCATTTCTTTGTAGTAAAGAACTAAAACAATATGTTGGCAAATTTTGTCTGTTTTTGATGGTTTGTTAATCATGTTTAGAAATTGATCTGTATACGCTGAGCTTTAAAGTCTCCCTTCTTGGTTATGTCCTTTATGTCTGTGTCCCTGCCAAAACTAGAGCCAAAAATGAAACAGAAAAAAATCACCACAATAAAAAATAAATTAATAAATGTTCTATCTAAAGTGTCAATTTCAGTACATGATAAAATTTGTCAGGCTCTGTTTCAAGCTATAAGAGCTCAGATTTCACTGTTCAGCCCCTCCTTCAGTCAGCTTTACTTTGAATGATAACACTACTATGGTAATGCAACAAAGGTGCATGCTGGCATGTAAAAAAAAAAAAAATTTAAATTAAAAAATGAGAAGTAAAAACTACATTAAAGTGGCTGCCAGTACTTTGTTTGTTTACCTGTCCCTTTCAGACTTCCCAAGCTGTTGGATCTCTCTGAAGGGGAGTTACTGCTGGCCTCTCCAGCGGAACCAGACTTGGCTCTTTTTCCTTTCTCTGGATTTGACGAGATGTGCAGACACAAAACACAAGCAGGTCAAAACTGTTTCACTGCAGCCTGACAGCAGATATCTGTGGCCTTGGAGCACCAAGGCAGATTCTGTGTGAACAAAGAAGTCTCAGTAACTGATAAAACAACTCCTCCATGGACAGTGTTTGTGTGTGTATGGGTTTGTTTACTCTGTATTCTGAGGTCCGTAAAACCGCAAGCCCAATATGTTGTTGTTTAAAAGTTTAAATAGCTGTTTGAGGGTAAGAACTTAAGACTGTGGTGTTGGGTTAGAGTTAGGTCTAAGCTGGGATTAGATTAAAGGTTAGGCACTGTCATGGTTACATTTAGGGTAGGCTGGGGAATGCATTATGTCCATGAGGGTCTCCACAAAGACAGGTTTACGAGGATGTGTTTGTGTGTGTGTGTGTGTGTGTGTGTGTGTATGTGTGTATGTGATTTTCAGAGCTTTCAGGGTGAAGAGTGTAGCGCCTACCTTCTTTAGCTACTTGCCAGAGTTCAAACGCAATGGTGAAGGCCTGGGCTACTGTCAAAGCCACTGCCTGAGCCTGGAGAACAGGGGGAATGGAACACTTTGTTACAGAGTGACACTCATACCATGACTACATCTCAAATGCTGGTAAACTTTCTAAAAACTGACTCCTATCCCAATGTCGGTAGATTTGTAGCATTTCTGTTTTGTTTTTTTATTCCCTGGTGTGTCAGTCTTTGACGGGAAACCGGGAAACAGTAGAAAGCAACACAGAGGCTACTGACAATGTTACAGCAGTAACTTTTTTATACCTTCTCTCTTTCAAACATATTTTGCTGAATGACCTTACGATCTTCAAGCACTGTTTGTATTTGTGGCTGAGATGACACAGAAGTCATAGAAGATGTAAATCAAGGGGACATCTTCATTATGTGCGAGACAACTACAGTTGATATAGCTATGTGGTCATGGTATTGTATCGGGAAAGGGGAGGAAAATTTGTGCGTCAACATGGGTGTCACGTTTCCATCACTGCCAATTGCAGCTGCCATTTCACCTCAGAATGAATGCAGACTGTTACCTTTCCTACTGAAGACAAAGGCCACTGTTAGTGGATGTCAGTGTTTTTTTGTCCAGCAGAAAGCGGTATCAGCTAAGTATCGACTCAATAATAATAATAAGCATGATCAGAAGCAGACACTGTATATAACATGCCACAATGAATGCAAGGTCTTTTCAACAGAGGAGCTGTTACAGAAAGAAGCCATCACCAATGTCCCCATAAACCATAATAACAGAGAACCAGTTATAAGGAAGCAGGGCATTATCATGTTATCCTGGGAGAGAAGCGGATGAGCATGGAAGAGGGTAAGACGAGAGGAAAAGTGCCCTTCTGTTTTCACCACAGAGGAGCACATGAAGATGACAGATGGCTTGAGGAGCGAGACTTCTAGGATTTCCTCCTAAGAATGGAGTTGAGTAGAAAGAAGAGCTAAAGTGTAAGAAAAGAATACAGAAGAAGAGCAGGATAAACGCCCTCCATTCCAAGAAGTTGTCTGGCCACTCAGTGCTTTTGGTGTAACAGGTTCAACCAAACCTACTATTGTTTTTAAAATGGACCAAAAGGTCAAAGCTCAGGTAAGTGAAACCAAAGACTAGATAATCCACTCAACCATAAAAAGGCAATAAAGAAAAAAGTATACTTAATTCTTAAAGGTAGTATATCAGAAAAAGCTGATGTTAACCAAGTTAATAAAAACCACTGCAATGGATTTCAATTTATCTTTCTCTTGAATCAAACATAAAACCTCTGAACTGTCAAATAACTCACCACTTTCCTCTTAGAGCAGAGGTAGGCGTGGCACTCCAGGGTCCCATTGAGGGTGTTTTGTGCAATATAAGCAAACACTTTATCATGCAGTTTGTCCACTGTGCAGTAGGATATTCTGCAGGCCAGAGGTGACAGGTTAGAGAAACAGCTTACCGAGAAGTGAAGAGAGTTCACAAGGTGATACCTGTGACACATCAATCACACTGCCATGGTGAACTCGCCTTCCTTTGTTGTTTGAGAAATCTGTTTTGCTCTGCACATACCTGTATATGGAGACATTTTCCAGGACTTTATTGGTCAAGCTGTCTTGCAGGATGATGCCCTGAGGGGAAACCTTGAGAGCAACCTTCTGTGGCTTCTTCCCACTTGCTTTAGCCTGTAACAGAAACAAAAGACAGTTCTCTTTCATTGCATGTTAGAGTGTTTTACAGTGGGATCTGGTGCATTACATACAGTGAATTTAAAACCATCTGGGTGTCCAATATACTTTAAATATTTAGGTGAAGAAGTAGTTTAAAAAAGGTTCAAATGTGACTGACGGATACTGGTTTCTGAAAAGACACAATGTTCAAACAGCTGCAATGTTTTTTTTGTGTGAGAATTCAAAGAATTTACAGTGTGTATAGTAACTTCCCCTTCAGACATGTTTTAAAGTATGTCTGCTATGACTCATAATTTGTTTAACATGGTTTTTCCACATAAAGAGTTTAAACAACCCCTGAAGAAGGACTCTTCCACTTTTTATCCCCCACTAAGACATTCTGAATCTATAATTAACAGTCCTTGTGCCCCACCCATCAGTGCTGCTTATGCTAAGTGGACCATGAAGGAGCAGCAAGCTTCAAGTTTGCCAGAATCAGAGGAAACATGGAGACATTCTGTCAGACATGTTTGTGCCTCAGTCAGACCAGACTCAGATAAGGGGTCTGTTGTTGTTGTGAAAAATTGGCGTCTAACAGAATAATAAGCGTGGTTAGCAAATTTTATTTTTTTGTGTTGTTTGTTAGCTTTTTGGGTTGTAACTAGCAGTGGCTGACACAGTGTAAGTGGTTGTGAAACATGCAACTATCTAACCAATTATTTGTTGATACAGGAATGTTTTGGTTGTTGAAGGAAGCTCCAGAATCTATTTTTGTCTTAAAACCTGCCTACGGCACCATGTTTGCTTGCAAAACTTTAACCATGTTGATAAAAACTTTCCCTTTATTAAAAAAACCCAGTGTGCTGGTGGTTTCGGGGTTTTTTTTAATTTTGCAACTGGCTTTTAAATTTGCGATGCATCAAATCTAGCTTGCCTGGGGGCTGTTTGAATCTTAAATTTTAGGGGGAGAGCTCAGACATCCTTTCCCTCAGTAAGGATCCTTTTCTTAGATATGGTCAAAGTCTGACATTTTAGGTGACACAACTATAAGAAGAACACATTTTGAATGGAGCACATTTTTAAATAAGAAGTAAGTTGTAATCTTGTTAAATGTATGACACTGACTTCCTGATTGACATTGTCATCGTTACTCAAGCTCTTACAGTGGCAACAATCCTCTTTACAGCAGCAGCTGAAAGGTCCTCTCCTTTGGGCTGGTCCACTAGTGTCATGCCAAGGTGACGTAGATTAAATGTCATGCCCTCTAAGATGGTCTCCCGTGTGTCTGTCCAGTTTTCCGGAAGCTCTGCAAAGGAAAACACTTTTTTTTTTAAGGAAAATGTGGGTCAATAAATGATCCAACAAGAGCGATCTTGTTGTACCCATTTATAAAGTTAAAAGTTAACATCAAACATTTGGTGGTTACAGCTTCATAGATGACTTGCCCCATTCCACTTTAAGTTCCAAAATAAATATCATTACTCTTGAGAACATTCAAAGAGCTTGAGAAAAACAAAAATCAGAGGGAATGCAAACAGCCTATGTTAAACCTAAACCGAGCCATCTCATCCGCTCTCTCCCTGAAGTGGAAAGGCAAAACAGGGTATCTAGGTCAGAGGTACCGTCAATGTAAAGTAAATATTTCAACTCCAAAGGAACTTATGGGACTTGACAATAAAAAGGCAAAGAGTTAGGAGCAAGTATACATGGACTCTGACATACAGTGATAAGAGGAAAGTGTGGTTTCCTCTCTGAAAGGAACATAACACATCTCCCCCAAACTAGGCCATAGATGTCTCTCTAAAAAGTGCATTACCGTCTCAACTTCTGCGTTAACTTTCAAAATGTTAAAAGGTTAGCACAGTGATCTGTTCTCTGAAAAAAGAAAGAGGAGTGTAAAAAGTGTAACTGCTGAAGAAACAGCTGCTATCTCCATGTGGTTTTTTATCAGTTTTTGTGTGGTGCCGGCTGGCCCTGACCTTCTGGTTGTGTTTACACAGATTTTCTCTGAGAACGAAAGGAGGGGAGAGGGGTCAGGGAAGGCGAGAGCAGAAAAACATCCCCATTACCTAGAAATCATCCTCCAAGCATGTACCTCCTCTGGGATGTTGGGAATACCACATGCTCATGCAGACACATGTTTACACACACACACACACTGTATATGAAGGAGAGCTGCAGCTGAAAGATGATTCTTTAAAGGGCATGATCATTATACTGAAACTGGCAATTTTCATTCCAAAAAACTTTTGACTTTTCTAACAAACTTGAGTAGCATTTAGAACATAATGGTAAAAAAGAAAAAATTATAAGGTGCATTCATTCATTCATTTATTCATTTTCCATAACCGCTTGTCCTGCGCTGATCCTAGCTGACATTGGGCAATGCAATCCATTCTTATTCTTCATGAAGAAAATTTCATCTTAAGATAAACAAGATGTCCTTCAGCCCTCAACTGGAAAGAGCCTTGAGAGACAGTAACACTGGCAATGCTAACACATTAAAGCTTAGCAGGTATAACTTATTTGCCATCTTAGACTGGGGTGTTCGCTACCATTTGGTAATTGGCAGTAAACACGAAGTACAGTTGAGGCTGACAGGAGTGTAGTCAGTTTTTCAAGTATTAAGTCATAATTCTAAGCATTTTGACTTGATGATGGTGCTTGATCAACATGCAGGGAACCACCAAAGTTGTTAAAATGAACTCTTTGGGGAAAATGGATATCTGTGCCAAATTTCACAAGCATCCAATAGCTGATAAGACATTCACTTAAAATCATGAATGTGAAACTTGTAAGATACAAGAGAAAAAGTCAGTACCATGGCAACCCCATTTGAGATAATTTACAGTGATGCTTTTGGCACTGTCAAGTTTGCCAGTTGGCTTTCATTATGAATGTAAGTGGTGGTTTGGCAAAGCACTTGTACTGTGAAAAAGACTTATTAATGTTTCCTGCCAACACCACAAATAAAGATACAGACAAGATTTTACAACAATTACAAAGATTTTTTTGCAAAAAACACTTACATTTTAAAAAAAAAAATCTGAAACCAAAGTTTGGTTTTTGGTTAAACCAAAATCCTTCACACAATTCAGAAAATGAAAAGTGCTCAATGTCAATGACTCTTAAGCAGCACAAAACACCATGAACCTAAAGTAGTTTCCATTCAAACCCAAGAGAATTTCATTCTTCTCACGGCTCTTTAAGTCCACAGAGAAGGAGATTGTATAGACAGACAGAAACTTGTACATGAAGGTAAAGTCCCTTTTGAGAGCCCTTGACCACTGCCTTGGCCTCAGATTTTACTACACTGCACTCAGCAAGACTGTATGAGACAAATAAAGAGTTATTATTCTTCTGATCAGTAAAATCCTCTCATATTATTCTGGATTAACTGTGTTCAGGTCAAAACCAGCATGACAGAAGACAGAATGGTCAATGTCATATTCCCAATTAAATGCCAGTCCTACAAGTCCTCAGCAGTCCTACTTCGAACCCTATCCTGAGAAAACAGCCCCAGTGTAGGTACCAGGCACCGCTCAGCTGAAGAATGTGGAAAGCTTTATGATCTAAGGTCAGTGGCAGCAACGCCTGAGAGGAAACAGCTGTGTGCACGTGCAATCTGTAACCAAGAAAAAACAGGTGACCCTCTTGTACATACAAGTGACATCATCATCTGTTAATGTCAGAGATTATTTGCAGCAACCAGTAACTAAGTTATAGTGTCTTAGATGACAGAGGAGGAAAAGACAAAAAGAAGGGGAAATTTTGGAGAAAATAAAAAGATCCGCAGTCTTCAGCTCCTTAGTCATCCATCAAATTCAACACTGATGGCTAAGTATCCATTTCATGTATCACCGTGCAAAAAAAGCCTCTGACAAACACTTGACAACAAACACGCTGGTCCAAAAAGGACCCACTGACAGCCAGTTCACATCTTGGCTGATTTGTGTGTCTACTCCAAACACTGAATCACTGTGGAAACCACCAACTGTGGCCCCACAACTTGGGACCACTTCTGCCACCATTAAACTTTCCTTTCAGCTGCACTGATCTACATCCTCACTAAGCTCCTAAATCTGGTTTCAAGGAATCCAGATTTATCTGAGTTGATTTAAGGGTTCCTACTAATAAACATGTCGCAGGAATTTAGTCTCAAGTTCACTTATCAGTGTGTAGAGCTGGTGGGCCAAATAAACAGGGGGATATTTAAAGAAAACTAGCTTCCATAACTGTTGTAAGAGAAAGAGACTCATCTTACAAAATCACTTAACTTAGGAGTAACTAAAGAATCCTGATATAGAGAAAAATCTGTCATTGCAGTGTGATAGGTTTTACATTTTAAAGTTTCCTGGTTAAACTGCATTCACATTGCTACTAGGGTAAGAGCACTTAATTTTTGGGTTTTTTCATTATTTTGTAAAAAACAAATTTGAAGACTTAATCCCCCCCAGTGCCAATATTTTTTCAACCAAACTGTCAATAGACAATCATTTGCCCTCATTTCTGTGAAGTAGTCAATCAACACAGCACTGCTGTTTTAAGTTTTTCTCATATTACAACAGCTGCAGAGTAACTGTCTGGGCTGTATGCAGCAGGTGAGGGGGGTTCTTCACAGTAGGTAATAAGTCACATCTTCCCCTGTCTGCACCCAGTAATCGCCAGCTATGCTGTCTCTTGAGTCTGATGGGTGCTCTTACATCACTTCCAATCCAAAAACAAGGTTTCCACTCTCTGACCTCGAGAGTTTGAATCCAGCCTGTTTTGTCAGATACAGTCTATTACATTTGCCACTGGAGAAATGATCACTTATTCCAAGTTGTTCTTACTGTCAGAGCTTCAAGGTTCTGCATAGTGATGTGGGAAAAGTGCGATTCAGCTGGTTCTTGCAGCCATCAAAATACCATCCTGCCAGCAGATTACCTGACTGACAGGTGACTGAACATAGTCCTCATCTCTAATGTCCTCACAAAGCAGCGAGGGGGACGAGTCTGACAATAATGACAGAGATAAACTCTTCACCAAAATAAAGGAACTAACTGAGGAGCCACACTTTGGTAAAATAGCTAACTCATATCAGGGTAGAAGTACTCCATTCTTGATGGTAACTTGCCATACTGAGTATTATTCTGTGCTGGCAAAACCACATGCTTCCATTTGAGGAGGTCTCTATAAAAAGGCTCTTTGCTGCAGACAAGCACTTTCTGGCTGGTCCTCCACACTGGCAATGTGCCGGTGTGGGTCGTCTAGGACAACCAGGACAGAGCAAAAAGAGCAGAGAAGTGGACAAGGAGCAGGGAGGCCTTCGCCATTTACAAAAAGAGCAGTCTCTATTTGGTGAAACAGGTTTATCCACAATGCAAACTCACTCACAACGCTGATATGTGAAGATGATTAGCTAAGCTTATAGAGACCAATTAATGGCAATATCTGTACGACATACTGGAAGAACTCAGTTTACCTGACATCCTAAATGACTGAAAGTTATAGAAAATATAAAAATGTAGGCTAATCCCTACTTGGTCTTGTGGGCCAGAGTCAGACCTGGAAGTCTGGTAAGGGCGGTATGGGTCAGCGCTGGGGAGGAATGTATGCCCTACAGCCTGGAGAAGACCTGGCATTCTATACTACAATACACTACTTTTATAACAAGTGGGTCACTAGCTGCATTTTACAGAGGGTTTTAGTTTCCATGAATTAGCAGAGTAAGAGCTTGATCAAAGTCAAAATGCCTCCTGCAAACACCTGACTCAGAATAAACTACCTCATTATTTGACATTTTATTGCATTCTTTCTACAATATGTGAACATTTGCATTTAAATGCTGTTATTACGATTAGTGCGGCTACATGATAAATGTTATGTTCCAAAGTGCTCTACAAAGGTTGTTCAAGTAAGAATTGCTCTTTCGGGTTGTTTATTGTGGAAAATTTAAAACAGGACACATCATAAAACATTTACCACTTTCACTGGTCTTGCACTTTAAAAAAAAAAAAAGTCTAGGAAATTGTCAGTATGATTACATTTACATAGAAAAAGAGTGGCTCATGTTACTGTGGGTGCTGATAGCTACACAGAAGTAAGAACAATTTACATTTGACCCTCATCCATCAATACACAAATGTACATGCTAGATGCATGTTTGCATGTAAAAGTGTATCTCAATTTCCAGAGGCGTTGCTATTATTTCCAAATTAGCTACTACGGTTACATATAGTGATAGGGGGTATTTATGTAATCCACTGTATTTTTCAGTGATCTCGTATGCTTTCTGATGGAATTTAAAATAAACCAACTTGAACCCAAGCCAGTAGAGGCCATGCACTAACTGACTCGCAGCATTCCTGGCTTGTCCTCATGGTTACAGGCAGGGGAGCTTTCAGGCAGCCTAAGCCATCCGGTCATTGCCCCAGAACTTTACAGGCAGGATCAAGTGAGATTTAGCTTACAAAGTGGCCCTTGAGTCCTACAATGGGGGCCACAGTGCCTTGAAGGCCATTTATTTTAATGTTGCAGTGTGGGCAGCCTTCTAAACTTATGTAGAGCCCTCGGGCAACACATAAAATCACTGCAAGTTCTAGCTGTGACCCTGACCTCTGCACTTCCTCCAGCAGTGTGGAAGAGAGGAGATGTTCCGGAAGACTGGGATAATCCACAAATCTAAACAAGCACCGTAGCTTTAGTGACTAAAAACAACAAGAAGATTATTATAAGTATTGTAGATACCATACAAATCAAACCCATGAATATATCATTTTTCTTGGCTTTGAAATCTTTTGTAAGCATACAACAGAGAGGAACAGTTCCAATTTAATCCTGTAATTCAAGGTATTAAGAGTTTTCCTTCATTGTCTTTGGTGTTGATGTCGTTGCTGATGTCTACATTTTGTCTGCCTTGTTTCAAAATAACATTTCCTGAATTTAACATTCCTGAAACGATCCCAACTGCACCGCAAACGCGTCGATTAACCCAGTTTCCGCAAGATGCCACAGTGACACATTTTCCCCAAAACAGAACGAGAGGGAAAAAAATGCTGATAAAATTAGCTGTTTTTACAGTGGAATTTATTACCTGTGTCAACAAGAGCAGACGTGCCTAATTAAGTTAAAAAAGATGTCAAACTTCATCCTTAAAACTTTGTTGCGACGGTCCAACACCGGCAACATAGTGTCAGTTAATAAAATTTTGGTGTTTCGTTTTTAAAACAAACTTTGGAAAACTTGTCAAGGTTAATGTTGCTGTTCGTCAGTGTGGTATGTAAGGTAAAAAAAAATGGCACAGCGGTAAGCAAAAGTCAAATTCTTCACGGCAAAACTGGAAAATGTAAAGTTGGCTAACAGTTAAAAAAAACCCTGTTTCGACCAAAATGTCTTACTTCTGTGTCTGCCGGCAGTCCAGGACTGCTTCGCCATACTTGGGCTCCGGATAATAGCTCTCCCAGCCGACTTGAGGGCATCCATGTCGGTGTTCCAGACGGCAGAGAGTCGGTAAAGTTTGCTGCTGAGTCCTCAGGAGAAATGTTGTTGTCCGGACTGCTGATGGGAAGGATGGACTTGAGGTGCATTCCAGTACTGTCGGATATACCGCTATTTACGAGGTCAGCGCACGTGAACGAGCTCAAAAGGGACATAATGCTGCACTGGCAAAAGGGGCGTTAATGACGGCTTAAGATTTTGGTGGCTAGTCAGCTGCTTGGAAGGTTTTTAATAAGAAATTTTGTAATCATTATTGTGTTTGAATGTATTCTGTCAATAAACTCTGTTACTACAAAGCGCTGCTTCCAAAATAGTCAACTAAAGTTTAAAATATATATATAATGGCTTTATATCCTTGGAGCATAGCTTGAACGAGCGTTTTCTGCATCGTTACCACTTCGGTGAGAATTGTTTTTTTCAAAATGCTTTTTTGCGTTACACAGAACGACAGAACTGTTTTTGAGATGTGACACATAAGTAGTTGCAGAAAAAAATGTGAAATCTCTATCACGAGCTTAAAAAATGCTTCCATGTATGTCCCTATTTTCATTTTTACCCCAAATGTCATTAAATTTTGTAAACATGACTTGTGTTATCTTCCAGGAACTGGGCAGCTTAACGGATGGAAATATTTACACAACATTTATGACAGCTTGCTATGATAAAGAACACACATATATACACAAAACCTGTATTACACATAACATCTGTGGACTTCAAATTTCTATCAAAAGGTTGATTGGGTTGTTTTATCCCCCCTAAAGCACCAAAATTTCACTTGATGATGTATGTATTACTACTACTAAAAAAAAATGTTATTTACAAGGAGTAATTGAAAGCAGCCTCAATACACGGGAACCACTGGATGTCAGAAGGATTCATGTGGGTGGCATGCATGTCTGGCGGGTGAAAACAAGCTAATCTAAGTGCTTGAAATGTGAATAGGTTTAAACTTGTAAACTTTAATGTAATTTCTGAGTTGAGAAAATTTGGGTAAATACTAAATTGTCCTCTGACTTAGGGTTTACTTGTTTTGAAATCCAAAATGTTATGGACCATACTATCACCATCTCATGGTTTCTGAGTTAAGAGTCTGGTCTCTTAGTGCCATTAAAAACAAAACTAGACACACAGATCAGGACATGTACACAGACAGAACGGTTTCCATTGCCACCAGCAAGACCTTCTTTAATAGTGATGGCCAAAGTGAAAAGTGTGACACAGCCACCATCACTTTGGTAAAAGAAAATAAACATAGTGTAACAATGAAAAGGTAAAACAATGCACTTTTTAAACCTTCTCTTCCTTCTACACGAACTTATAAAAGCAACTTGAAAACTGAATTCACAACACCAGAGCGATCCACAAAAAATACTTTTTTTTTTTTCCAGGTAGGCAACATGACAGCACAACATGGTCAAATGGTTCAGGGCTAACCTTTTTCCCAACACAACACATTCACAGAATCCTTTCTGGTGAAAAATATAGGGAATCAACTGAATATGATGGGAAATATTAACGAGGTGCCACTAAACAAAAGTCTGTAACAAATAAATAAATGTGTAAATAACACAATCAGTTCAACTGACCACTTGCTTCTTTACTGTGATCAGTCCAGAATCCTGTAAACACAACACCATCTGGATATGTTCTAATAACAAAAAAAAAAGAAACAAACAAAAAAACAACATGACAGCACATGACTGCAAACATTATGCTAGCTACATTGATCAAAGTATGGATGAAAACCGAACATCAACACTTGGCACTTAAGAACTGAAACAAAATAAACAAAGAAAACATTCCTCAGTAAGTTAATGTACATTGTTGTAAACAACTAAATGCCAACAGGAGGGCATGATAATAGACAATCAGTTTGGTTGTAGTTTGGCATACCAAGACTGAGTCACTATGAACTAACTTGTACCATGTCCAGTGTTATGTTTTCCCTTTAAGTCTGTAATATTGTGATCAATTTGTTGGAAAAAGATTGAACGTGTCTGAGGTGACACTTTTTAGCCTTTGAACACTGACTTGAAAAAAGGTGAGAAATCTTGAATGATAACCAGGCAAATCAGAGTTAGAGAAAAACACAGCTTTCAGGCTTGATGCTTTTAGATGCCAGGATTGCAAAGTTTGATGTTTTTGCATCTTAAAAAAGACAAACTGCAAGGCACTGTAAATTCTGCAAATAATGGTAACAACTGGTTACCTCGACATCATTAAATCCAGTGAACAATATGGCCTAACGGGTTCTAATTTGGTCCAGATGGAGAGGAAAAGGTTTCTGCAGCAAACAGGTGAAAGTAAATACAACATTTTGGCAGTGCCAGGTCAGATCTAGCAGGAGCTTATTTTAGGACATAACTGCATCTGCTTCATCCACTTGGTGATAATCCTGGAGACTTCCCTATTCCAGCAGTGAGGGAACATCACTGTGTATTGGAACATCTGAAGAACACAGCAAAAGTTTATCCGATCAATATCACTGTTTTAGAAAAAAATGCACAATTGCATAACTGAACTGAAACATTACGAAACAATCACTGAATTAAGTTAATGGTGATAGCAAAACATGAACTGTTTTACATTCATGTATCTCACAAAGGGATTTACTTAACAGGTGGTTTTCAGACACAAATCTAAACTGAAAACATGTCCTATGCCTTGATATAAACCATCAGGAAAAAGCCAATTGTTTTTTAACTTAAAAGTCTGGTCGTCAGTTCAGTATATAAGAAAATATGGCTGTGGAAGGGTTATACTGACACCAAAAAAAAGACTGACATGAAGCAACACATGATGGCTCTTCTGTAGACATTTGGCCAACAAATTGTGTGTTCCTTTCTCCCTCCTTCAAACAGATTATGCTCTCTCATGGCTAAATCCCACAACTTAACAACAACAACAAAATCATTTTGTACACAACCCCCTCAAAATAATAGTTCTCATAACAGAACCAAAAAAAAGGAGCCAAATACACATATGTATGGAGGGGTTGTGTGCACTGTGTATGTGGGTGTGTTTGTTGTTATGTGGTGCGTTAAGAGTGCAAAAAAACGATCAGGGGCTGGTAAACTTAAAAATAACCCAAACTGAAAAACGGAGAGCTTCACCAAGATAAAGAAAGAGACAAAGTTCTGTCTGGCAAAAGTGTGGGTGTCACAGTCACTTCTTCAGGGGCTGGTAGACTGAGGCGTTGGGATCCAGGGAGGAGGGACTATTGTCCATGAACTTGGAGGAGTAGTGCGGGGCGACGGGGCTGAGGTTGCTGCCGTCTGAAGAGTAGGACAGGCTGGGCATCACTGCCATCACCTCTGCTATCTTCTGCTTCAGCTCCGCGATCTCCTGCTCCCTCTGGTGGATCTGGCCTGGATGAGACGATAGAAACAGAGGCATTCATATGACGCTGTTGAGTTCAGGGTGGGGGCATAAATTAACTTGACAGTAGTAAATTGTTAATACTTGTTTTTGGGTTATTTCAGCAAATTGAAATTCTGCCAAACTCAAGTTCTTAGTCACATCAATACTAAATATATATACATATATATATTTTTATCAATTTCTAAAACACTAGTTGGAAAAATTATATTATTTTTAGATAATTAGGAACTTGTATTTTCACTGTATTTGTTTACGATGTACATGCCAAAGCAAACAAGCAAGCCCACATGTAATCTCTGCTTTAAACATTTAAATTTGGTGGGTAACTTTACTTAATATTAATTACTTGATCCTATGGGACCATGGCACCGAAAGCAGCCAGAACGGCTCACAGCAACCGAAAACATGAAGAGACCTATTTTAATGTGTTGCGAGCAGACTATCAAATGCTTATTAAAAGAAACAGCAGTGTAATGGCTGTGGCTTTGTCATATTCTATTAAAAGCTATGGATTATTGATTCTTTTAAAAGCAGAAATATTTATTTCACAGATGGTTTGGTTGCAAGGTCAGAAATAAGTAAGTTTTAGTGTTGTGTGATGGGGTGGGAGTCATTGCTTCGTTGTTTTAGTGGCTGTTTTATTATTTGATACCTTGATGTTGACAACACAATGCCTTTTATTGTTTTACCATTATCATACAACCTCAGCTTCAAAAAGGTTAGCATGCAATGTAAAATATAAATTAAGATGAATGTAATAATTTGCTAATCCTACTTGACATATATTACAGCTAAAACAGTAAAAGACCATGACTTAGTATAAAAGGGGGCATCCTCTAAAGGTTCAGGTGCTCAAAAGCTCAAAAGCAAGGATAGAGCAAAGTTCACCACTTGGTTAACTTAGATGAGAAAAAAGTCCAATAGTTTAAAAACATTTTTCAATGCACTAGTGCAAAGAATTTGGGGATTTCACAATCTACTGTACAATTCATCATATCATCAAAAGATTTATAGAATCTGGAGAAATCTCTGCAAGTAAGGTTCAAGTCTGAAAACCATGGCTGAATGCCTGAGACTTTCCATCTTTCTGTCATTGCATTAAACACTGACATGATTATATAAAGGATATTACTCCACTGGCTCAGAGACACTTACACAGAGAAAGACACAGAGAAAACTGTTGTCTGTAAACACAGTTTGGATCTAGGAATGCAAGTTAAGACTCTATCACGCTGAAGAAAATCCTTAAAAACAACATACAGAGAAACATTCAACTTCTCTAGGCCCAAGCTCATCAGTCTGACTCACAGTAGGAAAGTGTGCTGTGGTTTGATGTGTCCACATTTCTACCTGTTTTTGTGAGTCCTGGACATTGCGTCCTCTGGACTAAAGACAAGAAGGACTTTACAGATTTTTCACCAGCGCATAGTTAAGATGCCAGCATCTGTGATGGTATGGGGGTGTGATAGCGCCCACAGCATGAGTAACTTACACATCTGTGATAGGTACATACAGGTTTTGAAGTGACATTTGCTGCCATCCAGATGACGTCATTTTCATGGGCATCCCAGCTTATTTCAACAAGACAGTGCCAACACACATTTCTACACGTGTTACAACTGAAAAGAGTGTGGGTAAAGGAGTGGCCTGCCTGCAGCCTGGACCTGTCTCCCATTGAAAATTTGTGGCACAGTATGAAACAAAAAATAACTAAAGGCACATATCAAGGAAGAGTGTAAAAGATTTTAACTTTCAAAACTTAAACAGTGTTCTTAGTTGTCAAATCTTACTGTGTGTGTTTAAAAAGGAGTAAAAGAAAATATCTTTGTGCCACTCTTTGTTGCACAAGGACAAATAAATTAGTTGCAGGGATCAAATTTAAAATATGTGTGTATTTAAATAAAAAAAATGAAGTTATCAGGCTAAATTTGGGATATTTTGTCCTTGTACTTTATTTAATTGAATATGGTTTGGGGAAGAATTTGCATATCATTGTATTTTTTTTAATTCATATTTGACAGTGTCCCAACTTTTTGGGAAATCATGGTTTTACTTGGGTGGAGGAATTTAACTTCTGGTCACTGATTGTGAAACCAAATGTTACACACTAGTGACATGGACACTTTTAGACAGATGCAGGGTTCAGTTGTCATCCTCTGTCCCATAGATAATGTATGCCTTGCAAACAAGTGAGTTTTGACTCGTTCAAGAGCTTGTAATATTAGATACAAATTCTCAACAGTATCATCAGTAAATCACTGCATCGCTTCGATCAACAGCTACCTTGTGCTATCTCCAGCTGCCTCTTGGCGTCTCCCAATGCAGAAAAGAGGTCCAGTTTGATCCTGGTTTCAGCGCTGAGGCTGTTCTCCAGATGTTGGGTCTTCTCCTGCATGGCTGACAATGCTGACATCAACACCTCTGTGTCCTTCTCGTTTTCTTTATACTTTCGCAGTTCCTGTACGTCACAGGATAGCAAAAACAAAGTGAGAATGGGAAACAGATCAAGATGGTTACACTCCAACTTTTTAAAACTGATAGAAACTTATTGTAAGTAGGCTAATGCATTGGGTAAGGTACATAGGTGTTTTACTGTATCTTTAACCACCAAGAATGCACACGCTCACTGATTTAAACAGTATTAGAAAAAAAGAGTTATTTCATCTCACCTGACACTTGCCCTCTAGGTCCCTTATCTGCTCCTCCTTCAGTTTCATGTCCATGCTGAGCTTCTTACACTCTGTCTCCAGCTCTCTGATACGACCACGCAGAGAGTCAGTCGACTCCACTCTGTCGGACAGGAGAGAGGAGTTTTCATTTTTATTGGTAGAAAGAGCATACATGTTAAAAAAATTAAACTGAGGCATCTGGAGGTCTGCAAACAGCCACTTGAGGGTGCTCAAAAAGTGAGACCATCCCTAAAGACCCCCATATTAAAATTCAAAGCTTTACAGCAGAAATAAACTTCATTTGTACAGGTGGGCATTGTTTATAGAGCTTACTTGATTAAATGATACTAAGGCTTATAGTTATGCATAATTAAGGGCATAGCTAGCCATCCCATAGTCATTTGCAGTAGATAAGAGCAGGCATACCTAACTTTGCTGCATCCAAAATAACAATGCTGCCATTTGGTTTAGTGCTATGAAGTGCCAGTGTCAAACTAAGGACAATAAAGTTGCACCATGTCTAAAAAATGCTGCATCACATTAAGTGTGTCAAACAAAAAAAAAACAAACAAAAAACCTTAGTTTATAATTTTCTTTGCTTCCTCATAGAGAACAAACAACGAAAATAGGAGCTCTGTGGCTTAAGGTTGTCCACAAAGACAATAAAAAATTTGTTAACTGTGAGACTCAGTCAGGCAATATGAGTATGTGTGAAAATGAGTTGATACATGTTAGTTAATGTTGTTTGGTTTAACAGTCTTCCACTAGAGAACGAAGGGTATTTCACACAAATTAAGCTGATCTGCATTCTCATTATGAACTTTGTAACCATTATAAAGACACATGGGACGTGGGGTTAAAACTGACCACAGTGATGTTATAAGTTCATAGTAAGGTCACATATAAGACAGACGTAAATTAAAAAAACAGCACCAGGGTGTTTTGGTGCAGAGACCTGGAGGCAGAGCTAGAACCTCTAGAAATATAAACATTCAACATTCTGCTTCAATCTGAAGCCATTTACAGAGGTTGAAAAGCTCAGACTTTATTTGTTTAACTTTAGGGATTAGAAAGTGGATTTAGGTGGATGTTTAGCTTTACACACTGTTTATCCAGGTTACCTCTCTCTGACTTTGCTTGCCTCCTCTTCTTGCTGAACACGTTGCTGAACAGAGGCTCTTACTCGTCAGAGGCACACCATTTAAAGAGCAAAATAAAATGACAGATACACTCTGATCTAATGAGTACCTGGTGGCTGCTGCTAATGCTACAGCTCTGGCAGCGGTGGCCTCTTCCATCTTTTTCCTCTTCCTCTCCTCGGCCAGCTGTTTCTCAGCAAGGGCGCGCGCCTCCTGCTCAGCCTTTAGCCTTTTCTCTAGCTGGGAGATGGTCTGCTTATCTTTTTGCTTGGCCTGGACAGCACTGTGGAGCCTGAAGTGTGGAGAAGAACATAGTTAACCTTGATGGATTATGAGGCAAACACACTTTTTACCCGGTGGAAGATAAGAAATTGTATTTCGGTTGTTCCCTGAGATTGAGCTTATAGTGACTCATTGATCACTCCCACTGTTTCAACCTCTGGCCATCATTGTAGTCATAAGCACATTATTTACCTATGTATTGTGGTGTCCGATGCACCAGTCAGTGCCAGTGTCAGGCCATCGTTGGACAGCTATTGCCCTTAATTTTCGAGCTCTAGGCCTATCATGGCCTGTGTTGCTGTCTTTTTGGACAATTCAGCATAATAAGTTCTTTCATCGTGCAGAACTTATCAAAAAGAGCTGAGCAAAGCTTTTATAATCATGCGTTTTTATGTAAATCCAGCTGCAAGAAAAGGTTCAGTTCAGGAAAATCCCTTGAGCCTGACACCAAAGTTTCGATGATTTCATCCATTTGGGTTCCCCTTTATTTTTATCATCTGTCTCTTCCTTTCTTCTCTTTACAGGCCAAGAGCTGTTATGGTCAATGTCAGCGATTATATATCAGACATATTTTCGCAGTTCAGGAAATTTTTAGAATTGTTTCACTAGCATACATGCTAGTTGGCTGTGGCCTGCAGTCTTCGAAGTGTGTGTAAGTTCAACTTTTTGAGGCGATGTAACAGTTGACCTCCTAATGTTGGTTTGGTGTATTAAGGGCTTAACAGAGAAAGCAATGTTTATGCAAAGGCTTAGCCAGACACCTCTAGAGAAGGAGACACTTTGTTGTTACACAACCTACAACTCACCCATAGACATAAAAGGTCATTAACTCAATACCCTCTCAAGCCCCGGTGCTTCACAGACAGTAGTTCGATCGGTGCAGTGATTGTCTCCAGTTAGTGTCAGTGGTCAATTTCAGGCTTTTGCTGGGTCAAAGTGTTCAGCTGTGTTAAGCACAAAACTAGTTTTTAAAAGCACTGTTATAAGGCTAATTGCTCAGGCAGAATTGAAAAATTGTGTGATTGTGGGTTTTGTGGTCATAAATTAAGTTTTCTCAGAAGGAAGTAACATCTTACTTTGTGCTGAGTTGACAACCCTGTCATTCAGGTGATGGAGCTCAGCTGCTGAAATCTAATTTGTCAGGGAATTCAGTACAGTCAGTTAAGTTTTACTGGTATTGTGTAAAAGATTTGTTCATTCATGGGCTGTATCTTTAGCAGCACCTATATACGCTTAAAGGCATGAATGGTGTTGGTAGTTTTTAAGTACAGAAAATGACAAACAAAGCTGTGTGAAGAACAAAGGCATGGTTGTTAAGTTCATGACCTGTGACAGAAGGAGTCATTATTAGATCATATTGACCTCACTTTATATTTCCACACTTAGTGCAGCAGTCATAGAGCGTAAGAATCCCATTGATTTTGAAAGTCTGTGTCTTTGACTTTCAGCAAGTGGCCAATAGCAGCAATGATGTCATCATTGCTGTTGAAATGGAAAACACTGGGCTCTACTTCATCTCGGGGAAGATGTAGTAGTCTGATGGAGCCAAATAAGGTGAATTGGCAGGTTGATGGACCAGTTCTTATCCCTGAATAACTGCATAAAGGAGGATGTTGTCCATTTTCTCAGACAGTGCTGACTAGAAATTTTCAATAACCCAAAACAGTAAAAAACCACAAGAGTTATAAACTACCCACTCACTCAAATGCTTGAGCTACACATCCATGTAACAGAGGTGTGTAACTTCTAAATTAGGCCACAAACTCATCAAACACCACAAAAATTAATACAGAGTTAAGAAAAACCCTGTCTACCCTTTTGGCTTATCCTTTTAAAGGGCTACTGCGGTCCCACTCGGAAAAGCAATGACATTATCAACCAGAATTTCACACCTTAATATCCAACATGTTTGCAATGATCAAAGTTTTTGCAGTGAGCCTGCAAGCAGTTGGGGAGGTTTCAGACTAAACTCTCACATTACCACATAATCTCAGCCAATCATCTGCACCAACTAAGATCCCAGAAAAAAAGTTCTCTGATCATTCGGAGGGAGGTTATAGGGATAAGGCAACCCATAGCCCCTGTAGTTTGAGTCCACCTTAACCAGATGATGTATTTCTTGTGTGACACTGTAAGTACAATTTGTGTTGGAGATCTGATGGGTATAAGCAACCCTATGTTCTGCTGTGCATGTGCTCACTTGTTCTGCAGCAGCTCGTTGTCCTGGCGGAGTTGGCCGAGCTCAGAGCGGAGGCTGCGGTCCTGGCCGCTCAGAGAGGAAAGCTGACTCCGCAGCTCTGACTCCAACTGCCTGTTGGCCTGAAGATCTGCCTTCAGACGCTTCACATCCTGCTCCAGCCTTTCGCAATGAAAACAAAAACATAGAGGGCCCAGACATAATTAAAGGTAGCTCCAGGAAACCACACCATATGCAAACACAGCAAAGGTACCTGAAACAGTGGGGCACCGTGCGTCTTACCGTACAAGAGCATCCGGCTTGCCCAGCTGGTTGTTGGGAATGCAGTTCTCCAATGGGTCCTTCTGGCCCTTCCCTGCCCCCTTCTGCTTCTTCTCATTCTTATTGGTCGAGCAGCCTGGCGGCACGCTGCCGTTTGAAGAACTGTGATTTCGCGGAGACGAGTTGGAAATGTTACCCCCACCCCCGCTGGCATTTTTGTAGTTCTTCCCTGTGCCCCCCATTTCCTCTTTAGAAGTAGAGTGTGTGTTGGAATCAGCGTGCGTGTTTTCTCCTGCCAGGTCGTTATTCAGTCTCTTTGTCCCGGCGTAGTTTTCTATGTACTCTGTCTCCTGTAGTTTGGAGTCCAGTGCGTGTATAATACTGTTGTTATTGATTCCAATTGTGTTTTGCTTTTTGCCTTCACGCTCTTTTGCAGTACTGTCCTTCCCTTTTTCCCGGTACTCCAGTTCTGGTAACAGGACTGTGGCGTTCTTTTTTCCAGGAGGTGCTCCGTTTTGCAATATTACTGTGGGCTCTACCTCTGAGATCCCCTTAGCTATGGCAGCTGGAAGAGAGTAAATGCAGGCAGTGTTGGAAGACATATAAAAACATACTGGACAGAATTAACCAAATTCCAAAGAAAGCTGGAAACATAATTGACCATGAATATACACTGAATGATGGCCTTGTGAGTGACGGAAAACAGAGAAAATCCCTAATGGCATTCATGAACAGCCTGATGCCAGAAGCAGACACAGATACTTCACTGCTCTCTGTCAATTTTAAATACAGACTATTGATAGAGACTTGAAACTATTGAAAGACTCTCCCACTTAACCTGTTTGGTGTGATAGAATTAATTATGGTGCTCTTGCAAGTTTGGTTCAGGTTGTGTCAGCTGGTGTAAAAGCTGTCAGTCAAACTCTAGCATTGACACCACACCTGGGGTGAGAAGGCACCCTGTGAAAAGGCAGGTCTAGGTCTGGATCTATGTTTGTTTGTTTTTTGGAAGGACATGTGATAGTAGATGCTTGAATTCGAACGATTATATATTTATCTGCTGTTGTTACATTTTGTATTAGTAGAGGAAAGGTACATATTTATGAGATACGGCAATCATGGTGATATGTATGTATCATCACATAAAAAGGACTAACAGCATGGTGTTTTGAGTCTGTGTTTCACCGCTTGCATCTCAGCAGTTTGGCAACATAATGTAATTAAAAGTACAGATGCACAGTTATTATCTCTTCCAAAAACTGGGTTCCCAGATGCCTCTTTTTCTCCTGTTTCCCCTGTTTACCACCGTTTAGGGTTCAGTTGTCTGCATTATATTCAAATGTGTTTCTAGCCTTAACCCTCATAATTGTTAGAAGTTTGGGCAAATCATTAGAAACACCTTTCAATACAATGCAGTCCAACTCAACACCACTGCAAAGTAAAGCTGCAATGATAAAAGTATAGTATATTTAAAACATGGTGTCAATCAAAACATTACTGTCTTTGTAAAGGCAGAATTTATGCCTCAACTGTTGTATTGAATTGGACTGGATTTTACAGATTTAACTAATAAATTGGCCACTGAGTGTACTTACCTGCTGTATTATAATGTCAGACAACATGGAGAAAATAGACTGAATTAGTTTATTAAGCCAATTTATGTTAATTCATCTGCTAATATTTTACATCACACAATACTGACACTGTCATCCTGGTTCCATGACGATACACTTTTGATGAACCATTTCTTCTGTCATTTTTGACAGTGGAAATGTTCTCGTGTGTTTTATTTTGTTGGTAAGTATTTCATTAATTTTCTGTACTTTGCGTGTATATGTGTGCTTGCTCACCTTCTTCTGCTTCCCTCTCTTGTCTCTGCAGCATCTGTTGCTCTGGAGGTAAAGCCTGCTGTAGAAGCTGCATGTAGAATTCGTTCTCTTTCTGCACTTCCTTCTGTTTCCTCAGTCGCATCTTATAGCTAACGTAGCTCTTAAAGCCAAAACCAAGAGTCACCACTGGATAGCCAATACTGGAGGTAAAGAGAGACACCGAGTAAGCTTTTAATATAAGTATATCTCTATACTTTTAGCCGACCTATTTTAAAGGATTGGCAATTTTATTATGTTTTTTTTTTACCATTTATCACAGGCATTACAAAAGAAAAGAATATAGGGCATTCATAAAGACTCTGCCGTAACGTTTACCAGTGAGCAGCGAAGGGTCGACAAAGGTCTACATGAAAGTTCTTCAGATCTTTAAACCGTATGGCAGCTTCAATGTACACAAACAGGATCCACAAGGATACAGTGGGTAGACAGACTCCTCTCTCTGCATGAAAGAGACAAGGTAAAAAAAAAACAAAAACTCAGTACTCTTGGCAGCTGTTGATTTCTTGTGCAATGAGTCTTTGAGGTGAATGTGGCTGTTTGGCTGACAGAGATAAAAACAGTCCACAGAAAACTTGGACTAACCTGTATGCCAGACATATTGGACCCATACGTAGGTGCTGGCAGCGAAAAACAGCCACTGGACGGGGATGAAGAGGAGGCAGATGATGTCTGATGTAAAAGCCACACATACGAAGAAGACAGAGAACGCCTAGGTGTAGGAAGAGAGACAAACAATTAAATATGCAGCAGTTACGGTAAAGAAATACAGCAGTTTCTATGTGAAACATGTACAAACAGATTATGCACTTATGTAAGGGCATGTGTGCCCATACATGGCCCTGTTACACCAACACATTAACACATGTAGTTTTCAACACAAACTAAAGAAAGTCAAGTCTTGACAGTTCACCAGCAACCACCATGTATAACAAGTTTGATATTACCTTAGCAACCTTCCTCCATTTGATGTGAGTGTTTCTTGCTTGACCCACATACAATATCAAGGTTATTTTAATTGTATATTTGCCATGTGGATTGGAGAGTACAACATGTAGTTTATTCACCAAAGTGTCCCTCGGGTCACCTCCAGCTTTAGTAATAACATGTACATTAATGTCAAAGGGGGTCAGGATAATTCAAACAGATTCCTTACCAGTCCCTGATATCTGAAGGAGTCGTAGACACTTCGGATGAAAAGCCAGAAGGGCCACAGGTACTCGAACCTGAACTCCAGCACAAAGTCAGCCAGCAGAACTAACACCCACACCACAAGGAACTTCAGGTACAGGAAGGTACTGTGTGAGAAGTCAAATTGGAAAAAAAAAAGATGGTTAAGGAGATAAATTGAAGATATTAAACAAGGTTTACCATGGATTAAGATGGTATGATTAAGATGGTATTATGACATGAATTTGGACATCTGGTTTACACAACAATCTTGTGTTTAGAAGAACTACATCTCTGGTGTGGTTGTAGCTTACCTCAAGTTTCTACTTTGTTTTAAGGGGAAATTAATGTCAATTCAACAGTGCTGAATGATTACAAAACCTATCTTACCAATAAGTCTAACAATACTTTTATATTATCAAGGTAACTGACAAAAGAGACATCCAAACAACTGAGAGAGGAAGCTTGAAAGCGAGGAACAGCATGTATAGAGAGTCATGTCTGGACATGTAACTTAAAGCACAGCTGGTTTCTTTTTCTGGCTTGCAATCAATCGATGTATGGGAAAAGACATTGTGTTTTGAAACACACATCTTCTAAAATAATATGTGCACTTCGCATGCTCCAGCTAAAGCTGATTATCTGTTAGTTATTGTTTCTCTGGGGTATTAAAAAAATTAACCTGTACCAGACAAAGCACAGGTGAGACCTCCACTGTCGATGTCACCCCAGACTTCAAAAGGAGCGCTTCTGACATTGCTGCTGTCTTCTCGAGCTACAGCTTCATTTACCTCACAAGTTCATACAATCTTTGCCTTGACTGATAAGATTTCAATTGAGCGGAATATGACACGATTGCATACTCAACGGCCACAGAGTCTCGCGTACACCTTTCATTTAAATTTAGCCAGAGTTTAAATTTAACTACCCAGTCAGAGACATACAATGTGCGAGATGCCGAACAAGTAACGTAAACGTTAGGCCTACAATTTAAACAATACACGCGTATGTTCATTTAGCTCTTCTGTAGCTTAAAAAACCAAAATGTTCTTGTTTATGAATGCAGCCGAGGCTGGCAGCCCTGTCATGACATATACTGAGAGGCGCCATTGTTATACAATAACGTCCCTCCAGCCCCTTTTTGTACCTGCTATATATACCCTCGGTGATTCGGTTCCGTTTTAACGGCCGTCGGAGTTTGCTGCAGTCCGCATTGCGCCGCTTCATCATCCCCCTGTTGATTCACTTGTGATATTGGTCTGGTAACTGGAACTGGAAATGTCATTCGCTCATCCTAATATTCACACTTCTTCAATTATCCACCATTGTTGTTGTTTTATGCACATGAAACAAAGAAATAAATAAAAACAGTCCGCGGAAGGCCCTCCCCTTTTCACGACACGCTGCGTCCCCTTGCTAACGTTTGACGTCACGTCGCTGTAAGGGAGCGTAGGAAAGATGGCTGCTCCCTACAAGTCGAGTTGCTTTTCTCGGTTTTAAATATAAAGGATTCGCTTTTGCACGGTAAGTGTGATATCAACAAATAACAGTGATCCTATCTAACTTTAAATGATGTTGTTTGTTCGTTTTACGCCACTTCTACTTAAAAAAGCCTATTTACTCGCAACGGTACATGGTGAAACGTATCCATGCTTTAGCCACGTTTGTTTGGTTTACTTGGTCACACATGTAAATAAATTTTTCTCTTAAAATGTAACAACAGAGATGTAATTTGTCTCAGAATGTACCAGTTATTGGCGATATGATATTGTAAAATCTCATGTAATTTCGATAGAGCAGTTCGATTTTTTAGACTAAAGTAGTTTAGGGAGATGGAAAATGCAGCTGTAGGACCCACGTTTGGAGTGATTTAAGGCGATTAACCACACTCTTTTATGGTCTAATTAATATTACAAATTAAAACATAGGCATTTAAAATACATTCTAAAGTCATGGTAGCGCCTGTTAACTGCTATCATTCGTATCTCAAGCTGTGTCTCGCCTGTAAACATAATAAAGTTGCATAGTGCACCTTCGAAAAATGAAAGACAAAAAGGCACATGTTTTAAATGAAATTTGGTGTCCTAGTGTTCAAATTAAACTGTAAAAGTATGAATAGATTTGTTCTTATACCTACACAAGTCACATACCCACAATTTCAAATGGATATTATATTGCCAGAGGTGCAACCATATTGGACAGAATTTAACACATCAGCAGGTGCCATTTTGGCACATGATGTTAATGGTTCTTGCAAATCCAGTGACGGCACCACTTTGTCATTTGTCACATTTTGCTGTCAAAATAGAAACATGCCACAGTAATACTATGAATTATAGCACAATCTTACCATCAGTGTCCTTTTTGTGCACCTCCAACAACATAACAGACCGGTCACTGCCTTCAAATACCTGTATGTTTCTGTATATTTACACTCTTATGCCAAATAATGTGGTTGTTGCTTGTGATAAAACATACTATAAGTTACTGATCTACTATTGGTTTTTGTCTCGACAGATGATGGACAGCATAGAGAAAATTGTGCCCTTTGAAGAAGAAGAAAAGGAGGAGAAGATGGAGGAGGAGGAGGAGGAGGAAGAAGAAGAAGAAGAAGAAGGAGAAGGAGAAGGAGAGGATGATCTCTCTGGAGATGAGGGAGAAGAGGAAAATGGAGATGATGAAGATCAAGAAGTTAAAGATGAAGAGAGAAAGGAGGAGGAAGAAACAAAGCCAAAACCTGCAAATGAAATTGAGAAAAATGTTTCATTGCCTGTTGAACCCAGCAAGAAAAAGCAGGATGGAGGCCTGAACCTCAACAATGAGGTGGTGAAGATGAGGAAGGAGGTGAAGCGAGTGAGGGCTTTGATCATTAGGAAGCTGACACGACAAATTGCTGCCCTGAAGAAGAAAAAAGGAAACGAGATGGCAATTGAGAGGAATCAGAGGAGAGCTGCTAGACTGAAAGAGGAGATCGATGCCATGAAGGGGCTATCACCAGACATGGTAGGTTTTGTAATGAGCTCTGTATATACATTATTTTTAGAACATATTATTCTTGAATGTTTTCAGTGCAAATTGAAATTAATTTAAAAAAAAAGTAATGGTGAGACACTTGATGTTAAATTGGAAATACTGTTTTCTGTTTGCCAGGTGACTAAGACAGCCTTGCAGAAGAAACTCAACTTTGAACAGGTGTGTAAAAACCCCAAGTCCACTATTTCTGACCGGGCCATAGCACGAATCGCCACACACCCTCAGTTCAACAAGAGAATAGAGGACATCAAAGCTGCTGTAAAAGCTTTCAAAGAAGAGCGGAGGAAGGGTGGAAAGCAGGAAGGGAGCGAAAAAGGGCAAAAGAAAGCTGGAAATGTGACTCCACAGACACCGGACAAAAAGAGTGAAAAAAAGGATGAGAGAGAAGAAAAGGACAGTACAATAGAAGAAAATGAAATAGACAATAACAGAAGAGATAGTATCCTTAAAGACACTACAGGTGTGACTGTGGCTGGACTTAAAAAGGAAATAGGGAAAGCAACACATTCAGCTGATACTGCTGATGGTCAAACAAAAGAAACCCCTAAGAATGTAAGACCAGCTTTGGCAAAAAAGAAAGAAATACAGAACATTGTGAAAGATAAACCTCAAAGTAAAGGTGCAATAAAGACACCTGATCTTAAGTGTGCACCTGAGGCGCCTCATAAAACAAAAGCTGAGGAAGAGAGTGATTTAGAGTTGTCTGATGATGAAGAGAAAGAGTATTTTGATGACAGCACAGAGGAACGTTTCCACAAGCAGTCCTCCCAGTCTGAGGGCAGTGACGATGATGACTTCTTTGTTGGAAAAGTGAGCAAATTCAAGAAAAGGAAGAAGCAGAAAAGTGTAGAAGAAGAGAAGGGGCTTGAATTGAAAGTGGGCTCAGCGGACCCATTACAGAGTAAACTGGATGAGCTTGAGTCCAGGCTCAAGCCTAAAGCCACGTCGCTTCAGTCTGTTTTTTGTTCTTCCCTCGCTGTGTCTAAGCCCGGTGGGGGCAGAGGAGCAGGTAGAGGGAGAGGTGGAGATAAATTTAGAGGCCGAGGGAACCCAAGGGGTGGACGTGGTTCAAGTAGAGATTTTAGTAAACAACCAAATTTACAAAAGCAGGAAGAAACTGAACGCAATTCTGAGTCCAAGCACAGCAAGTCAGAGATGTCAAAGAAGAGCTTTCCTTTCGCTGGCAGAGGGAGGGGACGAGGCAGAGGTGATGTCATGGGGCAAAAAGATCGCAGGGGTGGAGGCGTCTTTTCCCATCAGGCACCTCAGCAGGCACTGCATCCATCCTGGGAGGCTAGCAAGAAAAGGAAGGAGCAGCAAGGACAAATTCTGGCATTCCAAGGGAAGAAGATCAAGTTTGACGATGATTAATGAAACTATTTTTTTGTTTATTAATGCTTAATATCTACATTTGGTTGAGTGTCTTATGAACCATTTTTGGGGGATTCTTTTTCATCTGGCTCAATAAGATGTAAAGGCTTGTAACTTATTCTGTTGGATGCTCATTATCAGTTGCCTTCTCTGTTATTCACTGACAATGTGGTGCATGGTGTTATCTGTCTTTTCATTCTTATGTCTGGTGAAAGTCATGACATAGTGAAAAACAGACATTGAAATTTGTAATGAAATACCAACGGAGATGGGCTATTCAAATATTTTTCTTCCAAAAATGTTATTTAATTCCGAGCTGTGAAATATTCCACCCTCATTTTTCATAGGTTTACCACTTAACCACAGTCTGTTTGTAAGAATGCCTATTTTTTAACGTAGTTAATATTGTTAGATTTAAATGTGTTTGCCGATGCACAATTTCCATGTTTCGTTAAATTCAGTAATTAGAACTCAGGTTTTGTGCAGTAGACATTCTATGAAATTGATGTATGCTTGTGAACATGCTAATTGAGTTTCTTTTGCAGCTACATCTTAAGGCAAATTACATTTCCTTTTTTTTTTGGTGCATATTCCTCACCAACATGTGTTTTAAAAGTATAACGTTTAATATTATAGTTGTAATTTTAATGAACTGAAATGATGTCAAACCTTTATTCCAAGTAAACTTCTTACAATGCGTTATATAATGTATTTACAATCATGAAAACAGCTCATGAAATAGCATAGTTTCTATGCTTACTTCCCTGTAAATAGAACGCAAAAGAGTAAAAAAAATAAATAAATCAAACTTGTTGCAGAGCTCTAAAGCTATTGGTCAGCTACAGCTACGTCACACGTACACACTGCTGCGTACACAGTGACGGCCAATAGTGGTGTACATGCAAATCCGGTTCAAAATGGTTGCGGGAAATCTGAGTTTCGCGCGAAGAATATCCTCGTTCTGCATCAGATGTTGCACTTTCGGTACTTTAAAAAAAATATCTGCGTTACAGATGGAGATGATGTACTTAAATTAAAATGGTTTCTGCTTGTTTCATATTATACAGGTAAAGATAGAATAGACATAATACGTCAGCAGGGTGGCAGCAGACAGTATGGGACATTATGAGAAAAGGGGTCTCCTCGGTCTCGCAGGGCTCCGTCGATATTCACGTGGGCTGTTCCGAGAATAGCTCAACCTTACGGGCCATCGGCTCTTTGCCGTGCCTGGACGGGGCTGTAACAATGGAGGTCCGGTTCTCCGAACCGACTGACTGTCTCAGGTACGCCACACCGTCTGGACCATCAACAACCGGGACAAGGCAGGAGTCTAAGCCCGGACAAGTTCAGGTAAGTTACGTAAGGCTAAATTACCCAGATGTTAAATTTGTGGAAAGCTGGGTCAAGGACACATTATACCGAAGTGTGAGATTGGTTGACTACACAAGACGCCCCCTCCGATGTCCAGTGTCCTGAGTAATGTAATGTTACGTCCAACCAATCTTTATTCATTGACGGGGAAAAAACTGAGCTGACAAACGTAATACAGGCTACAGGTTAACTGACCATAAAAGGCCATGTTTCTGAATAAAACATCCGTTCCATTAAGATTCCAACAGTGAACCCAATGTTAAAAAAACAACTCTGCAGACACTTTGCAATAGATCACATCTAACTTGTAGTTTAACCTACCTATCTGGGATTGTCGGTCTTGATTTGGTTATTTTTTTCAAACTATGTTTTAGGCTTGGTTATATAAGTCTAGCCATTTGTAGAATTAGTCACCTGGCCAATTAATGCAAAATTAATGTATTAGCAACTCGAAAAATACTATGTTAGTAAGCTGCGTCAAGCACGCAAGGGTCACTTCGGTTGTCAACGGAAATGCAACATTTGTCCTCAGTGTAAAGGCAAAAAAAACCTAAGTTAACAAAAAGGAAGTATTAGCCGCAATCGCTTTTGATTTGAATGATCAAACTTTATAGCAGTGGAAAATGTTAATGCTTAACACATGTAGCCATCATGTGTTAAAAGGTTAGTACTCGTTGACGCTTGGTAATAATGACATGTAGCAGTAGTTTTTAACAACAGCTCATTATGGGTGTGTAACAGTAAATGTGGAAGTTTTGGGATGCTGACTATATGTGAGTATTTTAGTTTTATGCCATGTATGTCTCTATTTCAAATCTCAATATCCCAGTTTTGATTGTGTCATTATGGTGTGAAGGAAGACAAGTATGCGGTAATTACATGCTTTTATTGTGAAAGCGAGTTTGTTGAGCTCAGGCTGCATTTATGTCTTTCCGGAACTTTACTCTTGTTTTACCTTTGGCTGTGGCATCACACCGCGCCTTCTCGAGACATACTTTTGCACACTGTGCTCTCCGAGTGCCTCATACGCTGACAGCGCTCTCTGACAATCGCATTTCTGTGTGAGCACGCTTGTAAAGAGGTAAATATAAACTGTAATGTGTTCATTATTGCCAGAAGCGAACTACTGTTGAGGCCTTGGGTGAGCATGGGAGGGGGATGGGGAGATATTGGCTCCAACTAGCTAAACACACTGGTGAGGGAAGGCAGTCCTGTCCCCTTGCCTGGAGAATGACAGTTCCTAATAACGACGGATAACCAGCTACAAATGACATGATGAACTTATAATTTAACGTAGAGACATATTTACTGCATTTAATCACATGCTACCCAAGTCTCATCAAAAGACAATGAATTCATGACAAGTTTACACTGTATTATTGCCCAAAAAATGGCTGCCCTGTGAGCAACAGTGTTCAGTGACATGATTGCAAACCAGAAGTCTAGGATGCAAGATGTTGTATAGGTAAGTATGTTACTTTACGCTGCTTTCTTTCACTCAGGCAAAGAGAAAACTGGAGCTGGAAGTTGGTGACCCCCAGGACCGCAAGGATGGTGCTGGGGCTGCTAAAGCCAAGAAGCCAATGGCATCCCTGTCCCACACCGGAGGAAAGAGTAAGAATATATACTATAATAATGACTTAAGGTTTTTTCAATGGCCAGTGTCACAAAGGGAAGTGGTACCAGTGACTGTTGATGACCCTGGTATATGGCCTAGTGAGCTATTTTGTGTAATGGCACTGAATGTGCTGCATATGTAAGTTGCCTGAATTATTTTTCAAATGCTTGTAGTCTGTTTAAAGAAGTATCTGTAAAGTATCTGTTTTTTTTCTGGAGAACCTGGTGCTGTTTATTACATCAGATCAAGAGATCAAATCAAAATAAGTAGATCACAAAATGACTTGTAAGAACAGAGGTAGAATTGATCATAAACTTGATTAAAAATAATTCTCTGTCAACCTGTTTTCCAGCTCCGGCCGCCAATCCCATAGTACACAAGCCTCTGTTAGAGAAATCCCGCTTTGACACCTCGCTCGGTCAATTGACCCAAAGGTTTGCAGAGCTGCTGAGCCACTCCAGTGATGGAGTGTTGGACCTAAATGTAGTCTGCCAGGTGCTCAATGTCCCTAAGAGACGAGTTTACGATGTCACCAATGTCCTGGAAGGGATCAAACTCATCAAAAAGAAGTCTAAAAACCACATCCAATGGCTGTAAGTATGAGCAGATATGGCAGGAAGATTGTGTTCATAAGAGACTTATATGCTTTAGCATATAAATCTGTAGTCCATAGTCTGCTTTAGCTTCCTGAGATTTGTTGAGAGTCATTCAGTATAGAGTTAATAAACAAATATTATTATATAGTACATTATCATGCAAATATATTTTGAGAATGTAGTTTCGCTGCAGATTATACTACCTCTATTCTTCAGAGTTTAACAAGAATACCTCTATTCTTGTAAAACTCTTCTGTATTTGTCTATGTACAATTAGCATTACTGTGTTTCTCAGTTCTTATTACGGGTCTCATTCTGAACGGTCCTATAATGTTTTATCTTAAGTTTATTTTTTTAAGTTTGTGCCAGTGTTAATCCTGTGTTGTCTCTTTGGTGTGTGTGTGTGCGTGCGTGTGCATGTGCAGGGGCAGTAATGTGAACAGACAGATAGATCAAGAGCTGAAGGCACTCATAGAAGAGGAGAGGAAGCTGGATGAGTTGATCCAAACCTGCACACGACAGGTTCACCAGATATGTGAGAACCGGAGCAGTCAAAGATATCCTTCTGCTCTAAATTCAGAAAATCATATTCACCGAGGACAAATTGATTTACTCCCAAGTTTTTTATGAAAATAATATTTGATGATGAGTCCAAACCTTTTTTGCTTTTGTGGATTGAACAGATGAATGTGTTGCTGTACACAAGCACCAGTCTGAAGTGTTTCATGTTCCTTAACTTTGAGGATCACATTTGCCTATTTGACTTACGATGATGTCCAAAGGATTCCCAGCTTGAAAGAACAGACTGTGATTGTGATCAAAGCTCCAGCAGAGACTAAACTGGAGGTGCCACACCCAGAGGAGGTACATTTTTCACCATCCTTAGTTAATTTTATCTTTATTTTTAGTGAATGTTCAATATTATGACTTTAAGCCCCAGTGAGACAATACAAGGAGGTTAATTGCTTTGGATTTTCTTGTGCATCACAGCTACAATCAAACTGTTTCCTCTCTAGACACTGTTTTGTGTCTGCTGTCAGCTCATATGTAGAGACCATTTAATAAAAGCTTTCCACTTTTACCCTGTGCTCAGAGCCTCCAGGTTCACCTCAGCAGCACACAGGGACCCATTGAGGTTTTCCTCTGCTCTGATGACCCGATCCCCATGGAAGTCACAGACAGCTGTGTTGCCAGCAGCAGCCACATAAACTCAGCCACCAAAGGGAAAGACTCTTCCCCGCTTTTGACTTACTTGTCTTCCGTCCAGGTGTCTTCCAAAGGTGAGTCTTCCTTTTAGGGAGGCGTTATAAAAACTAATTCCAATCAGAATCCCAGTTCTTATTTTTTACGATTTAAAAACTGTCAAAATGTCAAGAATGGATTTTATAAGCGTGAGGTTGACAAAAGGATGTCGACGGAACAAAAACGGTAGAACTCAAACACCAAGGCAGTGTTGCAGTGCAAACACTTACATATCCTGATAGCGTCTTGCTGTTGATAGCAATACCCACCTGTCTATGAGTCATATAAGCTGATACCAGCTGGTTTTTGTGTGTTGTTATAATGGCTGGTATTATAAGTGAGTTTGTTTGCTCTATAGTGTATTGGATCTTCACCAAGTAGCAGCGTAACCTTGGCTTGTAAATGTGTGTGACTGTTCATAAAGAACCACAAAGTCAGTCTAGTTTGTCTCCTATTCTGTCAACTACAAGCTCCTACTTAGTCCATTCACTCAACAGAGCAGTAAAAAGAACTCTCACAGATTAAATCTAGAAGGACAACTTTAATAGGCCATGCAATATAATTATATACATGCTTTCGGTGAATTAATTGTAGCTTACTAGTTTCTCAAGGGCTTTCAGTTAGAAATTATTTCATCAGCAAGGGTTTTCGGTAGTGTTGAGCATTTGATTAGATAAATAAAACTTGGATTATATTTCACAAATTGTGGATTTAAAAAAAAAGTTGTTAACATTTATTTTCCAATTAAATAGTTTGATACTGTTTGCAATTTTGAAAACAGAAACTTGAGGTTTAGGTATTATGGTATACAAGGCCATCCTGATTGTTTTTTTGTTTTCTCTTTTTGATAATGTCACAAATACAGACACTCTCATAATGGGTAAGACCTGATGCCATTATAGTGACTCACACAGCGTATTGATTTGCTCACCTCGTCCCTCAGTCTGTGTCACACAAACACAGCAGAGCTGTCTGTAAACGGTTCCTCCTCTCTGTGATCACTCATGAGTCAAAATATGATCATGCCCACAGCACTGTCAACTTGCTCGCTTGATTTAACGGGTTTTCAGCCTGTGGTAGTGACTTTATCTCTAAAATATGACCAGCAATGATGCATTTACAGCTTTTATAACCAACTGCACCAGAGTCTCTCTCCCCACTGTTTTTGTCCTGTGCGCAAGCACTCAGTGTGTGGATGTGCAGGCAGGTAAAGCCCTGGCTACTGTAACAGAGTTCAGCTGTAGTGAATAAACAAAACAGAGAAAAATCTGAGCAGTACTTATTTGCCACTGTTTACTTTTAATTGTCAACATTATTATCTTCTGTAAAGGCAGCAATGGGTCACTCATGACTCATTTATGGCCATGGTATCTGTGTCTGCAGAGACGGCCCTCGTCCTTTCATGTCTTATTTCCATCTTATTTTGCTGTCTGAGATGTTTTCCAGTGGTCAGCCTTTAGGTTGTGGTGTGAAGCCCCCAGCCAATAATAACAGCACAAATTTGAGACTCTATAAAACACAGTGACCAGGTTGCATCACTGTCTCATCTCTTTGTCACGAGCTAGTTGAATGTCTGTGTGTTTATTCACATGCACAAATGGCAGAAAAGAAAAAAATGCAGCATCACAACAGCATTCTGCAGAGGTGTGGGTGTGTTTATTTGTGCTTTAGAGAGAAACCGCCATGAAACAGTCAGAAAATAACATTTTTATTCTCTGATTCACTGCTCCTCTCAAGTCAACTCCCTCTCTTCATTCGTTTTCTAGCTCACTCGACCGCTGCTGCTGCTCTCAAACTAGTTAAGCTGGAGAGGGGCCAAGTTTAAATGTTGTGTTTGCAAACAGTAACAGACAATTCATGCATTTTATCCCTTTAAACAGTTTAACAACTGTGTGGTGAAGAAAATAACTGTGCTCAGTCGGTTTCACCTCAAAAACCCTGTTCTCACTTCCATCTTGTACAACTATGGCTGTTTTTTTCTTTCTCGATGTCTCCTTATCCACACTGCTTTTATCTTTCCAGACGTTGCTAACCATTCTTCTGGAATCAATAGTATCTCCAGCCAACAGTCCGAGCCGACACGGCACACATCACCAGCCACTGTCACCCCTGTTTCCCTCCAACCCCCCTCTGAAGATCAGCAGAGCTTTGTCACCCTCGCTCCACCTCTGGCCTTTTCTGTTGATGGAGAGGAGTATCTCCTGAGCCTGGCTGAGAATGAGGGCATCACTGATCTCTTCTCTGTTGACCTGGACCAAATGCCTGTGGATACGCGTCAGTGAACAGCCATTTTGGAAATAACAGTATTTTTTTGGAGGCTTCTTGCCACAAACAGGATATCAATGGGATACATTAAAGGAACAAAGCGCAAACTTGAATGTGAGTTTTTTTTCCCTACTTCCATTTGCCTATCCTGGACAATAAGACTTGGATTTCCTGGTGCTCAGGTATGTGGAGGAGGTCGTTCACCCAGCAGCATCACATTGGAGATGTCTTGCAATAGCTTTGTGCGTGAAGAGTCCATGTGAGTTCTTTTATGGCCTCCTTGTCAGCTTTAGGACTTAGGACTTGACATGCATCTTTTTAGACAAAACACTGTGTTTCAGGTCTTTCAACTGTGGCATCTCTGTCCTTCCCAAGTGTCCTTCTGTCTAAACCAGGGCTTACTCCTGACCAGTGCAGTCCCGGGATCCTGTAGTGATAGTCTGGATTATTTACACAACAAAGCCTAATGTTAGCACCAATTTAGCATTAAAAAGGTGTTGATTTAAAGCTTTGAACGGGTAAAAACCCCAACATGTCCTCTGTTGGCTCTGCTTTAAGGGATGCAGGGTCCAGCTGTCTGTCCCTCGATACAGTTTCTGATACATACAGGCTACTCTGGGAATCTGCTGGTAGTACTGATCTTACTCCTTGACTTGCTTTTTTAAGTGTAAAATCTCCACAGCTCACTGGGTTTTTTTCACATAAGATAACATAAGGCCATCGATTGCTGTGGCACTAAAAACTAAGCTGGCAGCGCAGCCTGACTGCATGCACTTATTCAATACATACAGTGTCATCTTAAAATGTTTTGTCATTGAGTTTTGTCCCAACAATTAATAAGTAATATACCTGATCTATTCCTGAAGATCAGCTCTGGGTCAGTACTGATCCCGGCACATCGTTTCATTCCCCGGCTGGGCTCTCATTTGAGTTGAGTTTTGGCTCCACAGTTTTTGGCACCTAAAAGTTTGACATTCAACTTTTTAATAAATTTCTCTGTTGTTTGGAGTGTTTTATCTAGATTGTTGCAATACTGATAATTAAGGAAGTTATCAATTAGCCCTCCTGACCAAGATCCATTTGCCTGTTTAAGTTTCCTAAAATCAGTGACAGTAACTTGTGTCTACAGTAACAGAGCCTGTTTTTACCACTGAGGCTGTTAAAGGGCATTGATTAATTGGCAACACATGAAGCAAGTGAAAGCACTGACTTGCTTCTCTCTGCAGTGACAAACCTCTAACTGTCCCATATAAAACATGTCCTCGATTACAGTGTAATTTGATATGTGCCAGTCTGTGTCAGGTGTGTCCAGGTCTTTGATTATGTCACTTTAGTTATGTTTTCAATTTTTTTGGTTTATCAAGGACATAGAAATCTGAAACATCAAACTGAAAACCTGCATGCTGCAATGAGCATTTGACAAGTGCTCTCAGTGGTCAGTGTTAAGAGAACTGTACCTGCTGTTTAAAACAAGCCTTTATCTTTTGAAATGAAAGCAGTGACAGCTTTCTTTATTTTTTTGTTAGTTGATTTCTCTCAAAACCTGATGTGTACAGTAACAAACCTGAACAAAAAAAAGTCTCTTAATTTAGGATTTCTGCCCTTTTGGCTCTTCTATCAGTTAAATTCCATTTTGCTTCACTGAACAGCAATTCCACATTGAAGCTATCAAAGGCTTGAAGCTATCTTAATAGCTCATCCTCCTGATTTAACCTCAAACCAGGGTGGACTTTTCTTACGCTTGAGATACAGAGTGTCTTAAAGAGGTTTGATCATTCAGAAACGCTGCAGTTTTCAACTTTGGCCTGTCTGTTGTTGTAGTAGTTTGGAATAACTTTCATAAAAAATAATACAAGGAGACTCAAGGCAGTCTTAAAAAGGTGACACTAGCTTGTTAACTAAGGTCTACAGTTGTAATGGTGTTGGATTTTTTTAAAATTTTCTGTTCAGAACTTCTTCATTGATTTTTTTTTTTATTCTTATTGTACTCAGTGACCTCTAAGATTCTTCTTTACTTGACAAACCACTTGGTTAAACCTACAATATACCAAATTTGTACCATATTCACCTTTTTTACCCAGAAGACCTTGAGGGCTGAAAAGCTTTTATGTAGCTGACATTCTCAGTTCAGGTGAAAGGAAGTACTGTAACAAACTGAAATAAATGGAGACATGTTCACATATTGTTATTGGCTCCGCTTTCCATTGTGCTTTAATAAGTTTTCACTGTTAGTTTAAATGTATTCCAAAGTAAATCGTGAGTTCTAGCTTGTGTTTTGAGATATTTAAAGATCGACTTTACACAAAATGTATTTTCCCCATGTTTACATCTCCTTAAAATGTCAGACTTTGATTATATTGATTTCTGTTCAAAGCTTATCAGTAGAGAGGTATCTTCAAATTCATCCTCTGAAGGGGCCGATATCTATGCACATCCATAAAATCTGAAATTAAAGCTACATTCGGAAAATTACGTACACTTTTTATGTCACAAATTCAAAAACCAAACCACAAAGGAAACTGAAACCTTCAGCAAAAGGTTTATTTGTCAGTAGAGAGTTTCCAGTTGCTCAACTTCTAATATTGTGTCAGTCATTGCTAGTTACAAGCTAACAAAAAAAACCAAACGATTCTGATAAGTCTTCTAGTGGCAGATTTTCTGGCCCAACTGAATCTTTATCTGAGTCTGGGTCTAAGGGTCCAGCATTTGGCTGAACCTCTCCAATGTTCCATCCAGATACTGAGTGTTGTCCATTTTGATGCACAGTGCCCCTTCAATTCTACACAAGTAGTGGTAGTGGGCGGGGCATGAGGCCTGTGATTCATAGATTCTGAATTTCTTAATGAGGGAGAAGAGTAGATGTGTTTACAGCCCCATTTTAGAGGGCTTTTCTAAAAAAACTTATAAGGTAGAAAACTATGTTTTAAAAAAAGAATCAATATTTGTGTCTGCATACTTGAAATCGTGGCCTCAGAGCATCTTACATAAATATTAATTCTTGAATGAAGGTCATAAAGTAAATTTCTCTAAAAATCGGTCAGCTCATGTTTTCAGAGTCGTCTTGTGGAGGTTGAAGCTCAGATGGGTGTTTCATAATGCTTTCAGTTTTTACATGTTGGCAACAGTTTTTGGCATCATGCTTAAAAAGTGACAATAACAAAACATTGCTTTAGCTGCATATGTTCATCATTAAATAACAGGAAGAGTGATTTTTTTTCTTTTTTTTAATCAAGTATAACCCTCCAAATCCATCCAGATGCAATTGATCAACTGCTGTGTGAATATGTCCAAAGTTTCTTGGTTGACCACATGAAACTGATAAAACAGAGGACACTTTGCTTTTCCTGTTATTTCTGTTGAATGTAAAAATGCAGCAGGTTGAGGTTTTCGTTGCCACTGGTCTGTTCTTTGAAAAGAACAATCCTCATGTTCTGTTCATGTTCATTTGGATGTTCACTCAGTCTACAGTGTGTAGCATTAGCATGCATGGAGACACTAGGAGGCAGTGTAATCCCACACAATCCCTGCCATAACCACACAGCTGGGATGTTTTTAAACTGCCGTATGTGGGACAGTGTTATCCATCTCCTTTTGGGAATCCACTTAAATGAACGTGGCATCAAGTGGGAATGTTGTTAAAATAACTAAATACAGTTGGACTCATGACAGTGGAAATGTTTAGTTCATTATTATCAATTCATTACAAAGGAAAGTTATTAAAGGAATTAGTCAGTTATGAGTGCGGCTGGTTCAGCTGTGAACACTTCTTTAAGCCAGCAGAGCTGCAGCAGGATGGACATGACATGACATGATATGGTCATGAGACAGTTTGTCCTCTCATCAAAGTCTGAACTTTTAAGACATTACAGGTCATTAAGTACTTTTTAAAATAGCTTACATCCTCCCACATGAAAAAGGCTTTTATAAGAGTTGCATAAAAAAGCTGGGTCAATGTGTACTGTATATAATCTGGTAAACAGCAATAGATAACCTAGTTACAAGGCTGAGGGTAAATGGTTTAAAACACACATTTTGACCTCATTGCCTCGACTGACCTGATTGCTATTCACTGTTTACTGTGCATGTGTATAAAACACAAGACTGACCATTAATATGGTTGTCATGTAGGTTGGTGTTTTCTAGAGTGACATTAACAAGTTATTATAAATAGATTTTTCTGGTTATTGTCAGTAAACACAACTCACATTCATATTCATACGCTTTTATAACACATAGAAAAAAGAACCTGTACATATAATCTTCAGCAGAAGACTGGATATTTGTTAAGGCAAGCTGTCATTGGCCCAGATTGGTAGTTGTTGTCAGTCAGTGAATGATTACATCATATTTTTCTGAAGTCAAGTGGATGTTAAAATTCTTCAGAAAAAAAAAAAATGTGTACAAGAAACTTCTGATGTGCCTTTTTTCTATAAAAGTCAGCAGATACTTTTTAAACTTTCTTCCTTTTCTTTCCTGTGTAGAAAACAAGTGGGTCTGCTTTTCTTTGTCTGAGCCCACAGCATCTGAGAAAAACACATCAGTGCCCTCAACTTGATGATGTAATCTGTCAGGAGCCTGCAGCATCCACACCGATCCATAGATGGCAGTGTTGTACCTCAAAACCCCATTTAAACTCTGTCAACCCAGTTACCCACAAACTGTGGCACACACTCTCCGAGTTCATGGAGAGTCACTGGATCACTGCTATTATTGATTCATGTGTGTTTCTGTTGTTTTTTTTTTGTGTCCTCTCTTTGCCACAAAGATTTGCACATGAAAAAAAAAACCAAAGTGAATATTGAATCGGGTCATATTGAATTAGGCCTGACGTCAGCTCCCTCCCATCTCAAGAGGGCTCTGTTAAAGATCAGTCAGTGTAGCTGTCAATCAGCCAATCAATCGGTCAATAAAGTTTCATTTTTAGAGTGCTTTTCCCCCCCGTCACCTACGAGCAAATGACGTACAGGAGGCGGTCTTAAAGTGCCGGACAAAACACACAGATGGCTGGGCTTAAAGGGTGAGATAGGACTAAGTCACCACTTAAGACTCTGTCCCTCGGGGAGTTTAGGAGTGACTCGGAGCAAGTGCAATCCACCCTGGAAATGTAGGTTGATTGTCTTGTCCAGCTGCCCCCCCCTTTCCTTAAAATATAACACTTGTTTCTATGCTGCGCTCTCCTCAGACAGGCTGTTGTTTTGACTGCTGTAATGCACGGAGGCAGGGAGCGAGAGAGAGAGAGAGAGAAGGAGAGAGAGAGAGAGGGAGAGAGAGGAAGAACAAAAATGAGAGAGGGTTAAAGAGGGAGCTAGCATACTACTGGTCTCTTATTGGCCACCGAGAGCACGCCGTCTTTTTGCGTAGCACGCTCTCACCCAATCGTCTGCCTTAACAATATTTTGGGTTTATGAATGAAATGAATAGTGAGAGAGCAGGACAGGAGTAGTTTGATTCATCACCAGTAGCTCTTGGTGTGCAGAGTATACTAAAGAGATAGGTGCGCTTGTTTGCTGTGCAGTCTGACTAAGAGGGCCTCTGGATATATTGAGAAAGATCAACAGATGACCATGACAGTACAAGTGAGAAGCACCTGCGGTTACATCTCAGTCTGTCTGTAGCAGAGAGGTGGTTTCAGACTGAACAGTAAATGATTCAGTACAAACCTGTGGCCTGATCAGCACTGATGGACCAGGATGCAGAGGAGCAGCTTATTCAGCTGCGTTTATTGAGGTACATAACCCTTTTTAGTAAACTGTATCTACAGCCATCTTATTAAAACATCAACTGATTCCGCTTCCAGTCGGTCATGGTAATTGAAAAAGCAGATCTTGGACTTTTTTCAAAAAGAGAAAAAAAAGCAGCAACTCTTCCATGCAGAGAAAAACATCTGTGAGTCTGAATCTGCCTCCTCTCTGCTCGAAGTTTAACAACATGTCATGTTCTCTTCAATCAAGATAAGAACCCACCATTAAGACAAATCAGAGGGAAATCAACTTTCAAGTGTGGAAAGCTTAAAATTTGTAACATTCCCTTTCAAGCACTCTTCATGCTTTCTCCGTGCAGCCACGTCCCTCACTTTTTCCATGTACAGCAGCATGAAAGACACTTTTCAGTTTCTGCCAGCATGCACAGTTATCTCCATTTCTGGAATAATCCTGCCTCAGCTCTCTCTATGACAGCTGCAGAGGTGCAACAGTTCATCAAATTTATGATCAGGTTTAGACTTAGATTCATGAGCCGCAGTCTGGTTCACTCTGTGGTTAATACCAAAAAACTGAGGTCATTTTCAGAAGCCTGAACATAGCTGTGACTGATAGGGCACTTGTGACTGAAGATCTGGCTTGTTCTCATCCAAAAACCTCACAGTGTTGGCAGGTGGAACTGTGTTATGGGATTGTTGGATCATGTTGTGACCTCCATAGCGCACTATTATACCTATGTTTGTCTTAAATACAGTGAAAGTAACTGTTCATTTATTTATAAAACATGTGTGAAGTCCTGTTAACAAGGTTAGCTCCAGTGCTACATTGCCCTGTGTAACCGAACGATATAAGGGCTCACGCTTTTGATGTCGAACAGAAGCAGTAATGTTGTAGAGGAGTTCTCTTTTTATGGAGCAGTTTATACATCAACATGTGGGCTAAATAAAAGTGGTTACTACGACGCAGCTCTAAGCCACATCTTCCTCCATTTTGGCTCTCTGATCCCTCAAAAGTCAGCACCGTCAGGATAATTTGTAGTTTAGCAAAGCTGCAAGTTTTAAAGTTATATAAAAGTTCATCAAAGCTGAGCTCAACAATAAAAGTGATTCCATTTAAATCCAATGATTTCACATCAAATTTAATTCTGGCAGAACCATACAAAGAATGTTTGTTTCCTTATTCCTTTAGTGCTTTCAAAGCATATCTTATTGCTGTCACACTCTGGCACACTCTCTTAAGAAAATTAAGGTCACATGAGGCCAATGTTAGTGGATTTTTCCTTTTTAGGACACAAAAAACAAAGTTCTGTTCAGTAACTAAGTAATCTAAGTTAACATCCACATGACTCGTTTTTCATCCTCACCCCTTCATTAGATGGCCTTGAGCGAAGTGAAGCCTTGTAGTGGACTCAGGCGGCGCCTCCTCCTCAAAGGAGTTTACGCTGGATTCTTTATAACAGCACTGCACAATCCCTCCAAATGGCGAATGTGGAACTTTGGGTTACTGACAATTAGTTTTTGTCCTTCCTATTCATACAAAAGTGGACTTGCAGTATTCAGAGGTGCCTTTTGAAAAGAACAGAGTTAGCAACCTGTCATTATATATTTGCTGTTGAAAATGTCGGCTTCTTCATGAAGGTGAAACCTGAAATAGGAAACTTTTGGAGCTATAGAGCTGCAAGTATGAGAAAGTGCAGGATTTAAATGTACACTTAAAGAGAAGAAAAGCAGCAGTCCCTCTAAAAATAAGCAGAAACTGGCACTCGTTATTTTCCAGTGCTGTTGATGGTTGAGTGAGGATGGAGAGGGGATCAATTAAATGCTCCTGTCGCCAGAAATCCATACTGTAGGTCGGTCGTATGGCGTGAGCAGTAGAGAAAGTGATTTCCCTCTGTCACGTGGTCTTTAGGGGCTTGTCTGTGCAAAGGTCTGACCTCTTCTCAAGGGGTTTTGGCTTTGGATTTACCCTCCGTCAGTGTTAACACAAAAGCTGACCAGACCGCCATATTTTTTTACGTGGGCTTAACAGGCCTCAATCTGAGAAGTGAATATACGAGACATGGCTCCAGATGATGTAGGAGTTGGCCGGATCACACACAGCTGGGTCCTGGCTTTGGTAAATGTGAAGCGGTTGGAATGTAATGTCTACTTGCCTCTTGTTCTCTGGTTTGAGGTCTGTATTTTTCCTCTCTTGTGCCGGGCCACACGGTGTGGGTGTATACTGCTTCAGCTGTTGTGATGACAGCCTCCTGACCTGTTGTGAACCTCCACCCATCTCTCCAGTGGGTATTTACTTTCTTTAGTTCCACTTGGATACATCAAATATTTGCATAGACAAAATCAGACGTGAACCCGGCCCCATAGGCTCCTACCCTTTAGCCAATAGAGACAAAGACCGTCAGTTGTCATTTGCATGTAATTTGCATCGGATCCCCCAGTGACTGTTTGCAATGTCAGGAGGCCAAATTAACCAGTGTTCCGTTTTAGCCAGATTTGCATCTCATTTGCATTAGGATTGCTTAACGAGGGTTACTTAGCCAAGTGACCCTTGTGGAAACTCCTTACCTCACGCGCAAAGGAAGAAGATAGTGCGATTGGCTAATTTCATTAGGGGAAACAGCCGTTTGACTGAGAGAGTGCCTTTGGATGTAATCATTAAAAAGGGACGAGGGCTCGCAAGCTGTTTGTAATCAGGCGGTTTTCGCTTGCATATGGACATTGTGTCATATTTACTGTAAGGATGAAAGATTAGGCATGGAGGGGATAGCGGGCAGCATCAATCTCACTCAGCATCTTAGAGCAGGCACATTAATCATCCCATCTATGGAAAATCATCCTCATCAGACTCGGGGCCACAGTGTGCACACATGGTGATGATCACTGGATGCAGAAATGGACAGAAGGAGAGTTAGTGGCTGACTGAACAGAAGCACCACAGCCAATACTTCTTCATTGATCCGAGGGACTTGGATTGGATGTTAAAAACCGTGTGCTGTCCTGCTAATGCGTTCATATGGTGGCCCCCTGTCTGCATAAATGTCCCAGCATGCCAAGTGGCTTCACACAAAGGCCGAGTTTTACAGGTTTATCAAGTTTATCAGTGGCTCTTTTTTTTTTTTACAGAGAGTTCATGTTTTTTCTCTTCCTCTCTCCTCTTTCCACTTCCATCATGATATTTGTGATCCTCTTATTTATAGAAAGGAAACCAGCTTTATGCTCAGATTGATTCTCTCAGGTATTATTGTGTGGATTTGCAATAAGGGGAGTTAATTGTTTGAGGAATCAACCTGCACTGTGCACAAACACAGAGACATCAAGCTGGGTAATATATCATCCACAAAATGCCATCATTTGTTTGCTTTGAAAAGGCAAGGAATGAATTTCAGAAGTCAGGCCGGTATTCCATGAGGAATTGTTGCACCGTGGCTCAGCGGTGTTTTTCTTTAAGCATTACCTCCAGTCTTACCTCTGTTTTCCTTCATGAGGAAAAAATGTAACATCCAGAAAATGTGATTAAATCTCAAGGATTTATCAAATGCTTTCATCCATATTGTATACATTCTTTGGGCATAGTTCCAACAGCATTTTCTCTCCTGTTGAGTGGTTTTATTAGGAAAATGTGACTCCGGTTTTCTGTATGTGCGCTAATCCCGTCTATACGAGGGAATGAAAATGCCCTTGTTGGCTAAATCTGCAATTATTCCCTCTGTAAGTGGACTAGCCAGCACTCACACTCTCATTACCAGTGTTTAAGTGTTTAGTGTTGTATGTGAGGTGCTTAGCTGTGAACATGTACTTACACATGCGTGCATACACACACACACACACGCACTGCAAGGCTGGTGGTAGGTCTAATGAGGGAGAAGGCCTTGAATGGTGCTATGCTGTGATGCATTAAAGCTTAATAACCTGTTCTTTCTGCTCGCTCTTAAGAACATGCGCCAGAGCTGATAATTGGAAAGATATTTGCCTCTATCTCTTGCTCTCTCTTGTCTCTTTTTGTCTAATGGCTGCTTTCAGTTCAGTTGGGTCTATTATTTTGTCCTTGAAAGATTATTCCTCTTTTCTTTTTTTTTTCCAAGTCACATTTTGGCCCTTCACCCTCAGCTTAGTTTATGAATGAGGTGAAAGTGACATGTGTTGTTCTGTAGTAGCTTCCATCCAAATACCTCACATTCAGCCTGCGACGGCAAATGAATGGACATTATTGGAAATAGTCAAAAGGCAGTTCTGAAGCTTTTACCAATATTTGGTGATTTTTCAGTATTCCTTTTTTAAAATCATATCTATATTAGGCTGTATCATAACAAAAAAAGAATACTATCATTCCTGCTTATTTCTCTAAATGTAATTCAAGTCTAAATAACTACTACAGCCAATAAAAAGTGGCTTTACATAACAAAAAATGGGCATGAAAAGTTCCTTCTTGACATGAACATTGTAGTTTAGCTCAAGGTCAAATCATTGGCTTTGGTCAGGACTTTTAGCTTGAACTCTTGTTTAGCTACTGAACTTCCATGTCAACAGATCTCAATAACAACTAAGCAAAGTTCACTGCCAGTGAAGGGCATTTAAAAAGGGTAAAAATCCCTGGAAAAAGCTTGTTCTTGGACCTTATCTTGGGATTGTTTTTTTTAAACTATTATTTCCACGTCAATAATTAACTGATGCTTAACTTTGTGCTAACATGGACTACAAGTTCTTAAAGTGCTAAGATTAAAACTTTAACATTGATTGAGCAGTCCTGTTTAGTTTCTGTTTATACTCATCTTATTTCAATATTCAAACAGCCTCTGACAAAAAATGACAATCAAGTTGCTTCATTTGAAACTTCTCTTTGTGACTCAAATCTGTTTTTTTTTCATTACAGTGTGAGCAGCACAAGCCACCTGGAAACTAAAAATCTTTTCCGTTTTTTCACATTTGGTCCTAAATTAGATACAGATCAGATTTTGCGATGCGACCTCAGTCTGACCAACCATATCAGAATTTATGTGACTTATACATCACTCACTCGCCTGAACTAAATGTCTCATCATGAGACTCGTGGGGAGAGCTAATGGTGTTTTTACTTAAAAGTGACCTTTGACATCTTGAAATTTGAGTGCAATCTATTCTGTGCAGTTGTTAAAGTCACTGAAGTCATGAACCAACGGCTCCGACTACACATAACACAAGTTTTCATATGGAGATGGCAGCCACTGTTGGCAGTCTCTCCTCTCATCATCTTTTTCTTCATCATCTGCTCATGGAGTCACTGGTTTCCACTGCATATCAACTTATTAAGGAAACCATAAATGTGGCATCTGAGCTCACTTTTGCACCACAGTTTGCACAATTTAACATTTTTTAATGTTCTTTTGTGCATGCAGGTCAGCTCAGGACATTGGTCAGTTTGATATGAGCCACATATAAAGAAATAATGTGCACAGCCCCAAAAAAGAGAGAATCTGATCAAAGCAATAAATCAGAATCAAACAGTGAGGCCTGCAGTGTTACTGTAGCTTGAAAGCTTATATATAAGTCATGACATGTCGATCTCACTTAGCTCTTTTTCAAATCTGTCTCTCACAAGTTCTTCTGCTTCATCGCAGTGCCCCTTGAAACCATCAACAGCCATTTGTTTAATGGCAAATGAAGATAATTTGGCAAGCGCCTTCAACAAGTTATTCTTTTCTGTGTGATGTCATCCAATGATCATCAGCATGATTGGATGACATTTTCTCCACCAAAGACCGAATGGCGAAGTTCCAGCATGCTTCTCAGACAAGTCACAGGCTGACAAACCTCAGAAATGTAAAAAGGAAAATAAACTAGTTCATGCGGCGTGTTGTGCTGACAGTTCAGCGACACTCGCGAACGATTCTTGTGTCACATATATTCCATACCATGTCCTGTATGTGTTACCTCCTGATGTTTATGCCCCCAGCGGTGTTCGTGGGACCATTACTGATGAGAGCTAAGGTTAACATTCGTGCCAGTCAGTGCACACGGCCCACTGCTGGCTGCCGGCCTCTCAGATGTAGGTCTGTGTGTGTGTGTGTGTGTGTGTGTGTATCCATTTATGCTGTGGATTACAGTAAAGGGCAACTTTATGTGTTGATGCCCTGAGCTGTATCTGTATGGCTGGCAGTCAGGGCCTAATGTGTGGTCACAGTCGGTAGAAGCCTGTCCACATTGCTGCGTCGCCAAGGGGCCGTGGACGACGGCTCAGTGCGGCTGCTTGTTTAATGCGCTCTGACCCAGAAACTAACAGTCTGACCTCTTTAGCTTCTGCTTATAGAAAATCTCCCTCCCTCCCTCTCTCCTCTCTCCCTCTCCTCACCTCACCCTCTCTCTCTCCCTCTGTTGGCCTTCTGTCCTCTTGTGATGTGACGTTACACCCTCGCCCCCCCCCTCCCCTACAAGACTCTTTCTAAATCAGTCTTGGACTTTCCAGATTCTGTGTGTGTGTTTTTTTCTTCTTTTTATAACCGTCTTCCTGAAATCTGAATGTATATTTCTGAACTCATGTGGGGGAGAATAATTGTTGATTATCTTTCACACCCAGTGCTAACATCACTTTTTGTTGTGAACAAATAGAAAAAATTTGTTCCACATTTTCACTTTTTAAAGAGTTTGTTATTAAGATTCTTGTTATTTCTCTGTGTGTACTCATTTTTAGCAGTTCAATTGTAGAATTTACACATACGGCTTGGTGAGCCTCACAGTAGGAACCCCGCAGAGCTCATCTTACGCAGCTATGATAAACAAGTTAAAAAGAAGCAGGTGACATGATAGATATCCATCTGTTTGTGTGTGTGTGTGTGTGTGTGTCTGTTGTGACTAAATCATGTCCTCCCTGTTGTTGTGCTCTCCAGATGTTGGAAAAAGTCAGTGTTTTGCAAGTTACAAGTAAGTCTCAAGTGTTTACACTCAAGCCCAGAGTCGAGTGAGGCCAGTCCCGAGTCAATACTGACAAGTCCCAAGTCCTAAACTTGAGTAATGCTGCTTTAACAAAACAGCTTTGTCTTGCTGCTCTTTGTGCTACTTCAAATGTCAAAGAAAGTTGGAGGTTATCGCATCTGTTTGTAAGTGTTTTACTGCTCATTTCGTATACTGCAGTTCCTTGTTTTAGTGACTACTGTGTAGCTTTTGTACTTAGATTAAATTGCTTCTGTTATTGTTTTTTTCACCTATAGGTCAGTAATGAGATGTTTGTTCTTCTTGTTCTCTTTTGAAACTTGATTGGATGTTGTTGGATCGGTGCAAACAAAGTGGATCTGAGGAAGCAAGTGTCAGCAGTTTCTACTTACACACAAAATGAGGAGAACTCAACTTGCAGTTTGGCTTCGAGGCTCAGTGTTATTTATGCTAGGTGTGTTCAAGTGGGGATACAAGACGAGATAAATATGTTTGAAAATAAAACACATGATTCAATGATGATATGAAAAGAGCAACACTGTTTCTAAGTGTAATCTTGACTGCTTTCATAAATTATTAAAGCAGTTTTTGGGGGAAAAACTGCAAGAAACAGTCATTACTCTTAAAATCTATTTGCACACACATACACAGATTTACACAAACACACATACACCCACCCACACACATATCCTTCTTGCCCTCTCTCCCCCCTGCTCCTGTTATTGTGACTTATATAAGCTGTGTTACTGTTTCTGTTTGACCTCTCACTGTGGTGACAGTTAATGCTGTGAGAACGCCAGCCAGTCCAGTTCAATCAGGCTCAACAGATATGTTTGTGTGTGTGTGTGTGTTCTTGTCCACAAGTTGGAAAGCCCTCTGAAATATCCAGCTCAAGCAGAGCAAACATAACTCTGGTAAAATATAAGTTAAGCAGTGCAAATGCTCCTGAGAAACATTTTATTGAAGCAAAACATTAGAATGTCAAGAATGAAGAAGCAGAGCACAAAACTTGGTAAAAACATGGAGCTTATAAAGTGAAACAAGGCAAACTGACTGTTGGAAGAGGTTCAACAGGCTTGTTACTGGTTGCATATGTTTGTGTGTGTATATGCTGTGAGTGCTGCGAATGTATCATGTGCATGAGTAGGAAGTGTGTGCAAAACCCACTCAAGCTATAAACTCTTATCTAAATTGAAAGTAAAGGTCTGAGAGCTTCAGTGGGTGCAACAAATAAAGTGAGTGCAAAAAACCGAACTGTTATTAATAAATAAGTTTATCCACATATAATTAATTAGTGGAACTTTTAAGTGTGAATGCTTCTATGGGGAATTGTATGTGCTCCCAACCCCCCCTCTGTCTGGCCCATTCTAAATGTCACCCCCCTCCCCTTAGTGGAGTGCAGAAGATGTTATGCAACTCTATCCCAACAAAGCTCTGCTCTCGCGGCGTCAACAAAGCCCACCGGCTGCAGATCTGTCCACGACAGCCTGTTGTTTTTGTTACTTTCCTCTCTCTCTCTCTCTCTTTCTCTCTGTCTGATTACCGACTACATTAGCAAGTTAATTATATGACCTGACATGTACCGCTTGGTGAGAATCACGTTGGAACCGGTGGCACTCGGGCACTCGGTAACCCATCTTGCACAGCTATGACAAACAAGCTGGATAGAAGCAGGTTAAATGACAAACGTCTGCCCGTTTCGTCTGCTCATGTGTCTGGTGTGATGAAAATTCATGCGTTGTATGTGTGCGATTTGTCCTCATTCTAGTTGAGCTCTCACATGCTCATGCCGGGGATTGCACTGTTTGATGCATTTCAAGGCCCACTTCTTTTAGTTCTCAGTCTCTCTCTCTCTGTGTTTATAGCTATGTAACCAGTGGCCTGGTTGTTGGGTTCTTGTGCACTGAGTTCACCTCTCTCTCGCTCCCCGGATGAGTCATTGCAGGATAATCAGGCCCAGAGCTTTACAAGGATAACTCAGCCCGACAGCATAGACAAGCTCAAACCACCATCAACACCCTGTCAAAAAATATTTTAAGAAGTAAAAATTGAATAAAGATAGCCAGGAAGAGTGACCAGAGAGAAGGAGGCAGATTGATTAGGAAAAATGGATGAGGCAGATGAGTCTAATTTTACAGTCTGTGTACATAAGATTCCTTTCTCCTCTGCTGACTTTGTGTATGCATGCATGGCTTTGCATTAATGAGTGTGTGCATGTGTGTGTATATATATACATATATTTGTGTGTGAGTGTGTATGAGTGTGACAGTGTGTTCCTCCCCTGCTAGTTTTGGTAGGTCATTGGGTGCAGTGAGTTGGCACATCAGGGTTTTCCCCAGGTTAGTGCCAAGGCCAGTGCCCAGGATAATTATGGTATTATTGTGTGTGCGTGTATGTGTGTGTGCATGTGTGTGTTTATTTTACCAGAACATTTCCTTCTTTCCTTCATTCCCCTCACATTCCCGCTCTGCACTGTGTCTGAAGCCAGTGGTGCCATCTGTCAGTTTGTGTGTGTGTGTGTGTGTGTGTGTGTGTGTGTATGTGTAAATCTTGAGCTTTAGAACGAGAGAGTATATTATGCAAATTAGAGAGAGAACGAGGAAAAAAAAGCAGGGGATGGCAGTGAGCGGAAGGGCGGAGAAGGGGGAGAAGTGGAATGGAAATGATTCTGTGTGTGTGTGAGTGTGAGTGATTCTGTGTGTGTGTGACAACAGTGCAGAGTGTATTTTTGTGTGTTTGAGCGTCTGCCCGAGAGCTGCAAAGTCAGCCATTAATTTGACCCCTTCCTGGCAACTTGAGTGTGTTGTGGTTTGACACTGTGTGTGCATGTGTGTGTGTGAACTGGAAAGCAGCTGGTACCACCAGTTCCTTTACTGGAAGCACACTGTGAAGCTGGAGCCCTCTAAGTGTTACTTGGTGTGCAGAGGTGGAAAGAGCACTGGCAGCATCTCCCAAATGTCCCACTCCTGTAAAAGTGATGCTTTGCTGAAATATCACTTGATTAGAACTGCAGTTTTTGTCATCAAAATGCACCAGAGCCTTTAGTGATTGAAAACACACTTCAAAAAATACTCTAAAGAATTTCACTCCTATAAGACTGTCAGACTCAAAATGGACAGTTTAATAATAAAAAAAAGTACTCATAATCAATGCAGGAAAAAAGAAGATATACCTGTTTATTTCACACATCCCTCCACTTCTTTAAACATGCCTCTTATAAAACCTGCAATGCAACTTGATTGCAGAAGGCGGGTTGGAGATTCAGATATGTTGCACAAGTATAGGCTAATGCAGCATCCCCACATCTTTAGTAAGACATTAGTATTGAGCTTAACACTAGTAATGCATGTAATGTTGTAAAATAACTAGTAATGGAAACTCAAATTAGCCTAGCATAGTTTGCAGCCAAAATGTAAAAGCCCTTTCAGACTTTACACAACTTCTTTCACACAGCAGCAGCAGCAGTGCCCTAATGCATGTGACCGGAGTGTGATGTGTACAAACAGTGTTCCCATTTAAATGTTCTCTTTTCTCACAGAATAAAAACAGTTTAACTTGAGCAAAAGAAAACCTGTGTTGATTTCTTCTATTTTTTTTTCATTGCTCTGTTTTGACTGCTTTTCTCCTGTCGGTGAAGGACAACCTCTAACAACCTTATAAACATGCTGCAAACGACATTGTTATAAATTCTCAGAATTTGATAGTTTGTTTTCATAAAAAAGATTTTTTTATTTGAAGTACAAGGTCGATTTGAGCTCCACATTTCAAAAAGATGATCTTCATTAAAGAAACAAAATAAACCAAATAAAAGAACCAAAAAAAAGCTGGAATCCGGACAGTTGACTCAATGTGACTGCAGCTGGTCAGTTAATGGCGTGCGTGAAGAGCCTGCAAGCAATTTGAAATGAAGCAAAAGAAAACACTTTGGTCAAAACATACCTAGGAGCAAAATTATAAACTTGAAGCACAGAAAAAAAAAACAAGTCAGTTGGTTGCAGTTGAGGAGAGTAATTGAAATTTATTACTTCCACCCATGGGTCGAGCTCCGGCTACATCACCACAGCACAAGCCCTGTTTTTTCTCTCCCAGTGGTCATGTCAAACTGGAAACATCTTACAGTAAGAACTACTCAGAGTTTGCCACATCCGCCCCTGTGCTGTTTTGAATGAACCATGCAGACTTTGTTAGTCCACTGCTTGGGAGGTAAATACAGGAAAATGCTAAAGCTCTTTCTATTGACGTGTGAAGTTAAACATCCTCTGATTGAGCATATGGACAAAATCATCTGATGTCAAGCAGATACCTTCAAAATCCCATGCAATGTACAAACAGGTGGCAAATTCAAGGACAAACCAGTGTAAAGGAGTTGAGAAAGAATGCAGATGCTTCTGTATACAACATGAGTATAAAAAAAAAAATAATATGAATCATATGCTTTGACCTTCACAGTCACCACATGTCTACTGAACACCTATGGAGATTATGGAACAATATGTTAAACCACACATTCACAACAGTCTTTATTATAGCGGATGAAGGAATATATTTCACAATTGTGTTCCATCCAGCAAATCCTCCTTGTTAAACAAGTCATTTGTAATTTTCCTTCTGAGAGACACATAGAAACATTATCTCATCTGATGCGCCTAAAGCAAGGATAAAAAATATTTGTGTTGTACTTTAAAAGCGGATGAATATCAGCTATACAAAAATTAAATTCCTAATCTGACATATGGTTAAGATTTTGTTTGGTTAAGAAAAGAAAACGATTTAGTGAGGTTCATGGTTTGGGTTAAAATAACCAGCTGGTTACATTTAGGGAAACACTGCGGTCATGGAAAAAAAAAAAAAAAAAATTAGAAACAGTTCTGTAGTGTCATATGGCAACTCTTTAAAGGTGGAAATGATTCAGTTAGACTTCTTTGCATCAGCAGTACCTGCTGCTGTTTCAGTCTAATCTGGTAGAGATTCTGCATAAACCAGGTTTCCTCTCCCTCTCTGCTCAGCATCCATTGACACATGGTCACATCAAATTCATCACACCAATAATCTGATGTTTTGATCTCATCACACTGCTCACTACTCATTTCTTTGTTCACAATGGACAAAAGTCAGAACTGCTGCAGTTACCAAGGGTATTTGTCAATTAAACCTTGTAATAAATTGAACTGATGCTCTTGTTTTTGTTGAAATCTTGTTCCATCCCTCCAGCGGTGTTTCAGAGGCCTTTTTGAGAATCCATGCAAAGGAATGAGTTTCTTTTCTAGTGGCAGCATTGTAATTAAATTGTAGGTAATGTATTAAGAATCGGTGGGAGCCAACGAGACGTCACCTTTTTGTTTGTGGACTGTGGATTTGGAACCTTGACTTTGGCATCATGACTGTCACCATGATGGTTTTGTGCAACCAGAGTCGACCATACTTGGCCATGCCAGAGGAACTCGGTGATGCAGCGGTCAGCACTGTCGCCTCACAGCAACCCAGCTCTGCATTTTTGTGAAGGTGAGAGTGTGAGAGTGAATGGTCATTTGTGTGTTTGCCCTGTGATGGAACGGTGACCAATCCAGGGTGTACCACCACTTACTCAGTGTCTGCTGAAATAGACTTCAGCCTTCATGACCCTGTAAAGCGATTATATCTAGTGGATGGATGTAGAGCTACAGCGGCTACGCCTTGCTGTGCCTCTGTTCAGTTTGAGGTCCACATTGTAACGACTGCTCAATCACAAATTAAACACACTGTATTGAAAAAGACTTAAAATGATGAAACTAACTATTAAGAAACGGTTTGCTAACGTAATAAACCAAAAGAGAGTTAACTTAATTTTCTCATAAGCTTACAGGAAGTCAGACCTTCTTTTTGAAAACCACTGGCGACACCCCCTGCTGGCCAATGCAAACACTGTAGGTTTGAGGCATCTCTGCAATGACTCTTTTTACTTCCACTTCTTTACTGTCAGTGGATTACATACAATTCTGGGGCCCAAAAGGGAAAATTACCTTGAAAAACTACTAGGAAAAAGTCAGTGACAGCAAGGTAGAAAAGATAAAAGTAAAGAAACAGCAGTGAAAGCAAGGTCAAAGATAATTAAAAAGATAATTACATGAAAGCTACAGTATAAAAAATGAGGCAGGGCGCTAATCTGAAATGATGGTTCACATTTAACATCCTCAGCTTCTCAGATAGGTCGATCTAAAGTCGGAGAGCCCAACACCCTTTGATTTTAATCTTTAGTGCTCAGTCAACAGAGATAAGGATGTTCAACTACAGACAACAGAAGTCTAATTGCATTATTGAGCCTTTGTGTTTCATGGGAATGTGAAGCTATACTTAATGTCTGCAGTGGAAATAAGAAATAAACATCGCTGTGAGCAGATGTGGGGACAATAGATGCTGTTACAGAGATCTAATGGCATGAAACATTCACTCTGTCACACAGAGGAGTAAAAGTAAGGAAACAGAGCATTGTAATGACAATAAGGCTGGCATAAGGCATGTCAGCCTTCAGGGACATCATTAGATGAGATTAGCAGCAACAGAGAGCTTATTTTTTTTCGGCCTCTGGTTTAAAGTTGTCATCCCACTGACCTTTGACCCTGGCCTTGCTCTATTAGTTGGATGTTGCATGTCAGCCTCCTCAACTTTCTTGTTTTTTTTACTGACAATAAAAATGTTGATTACGTTCACTCCACTGCTCCTCCGCATGTAAGTTTTGTGTAGGAGTCAGCCTTGTAAGCAAGGCTGCACTTCTTTGCAGCGGAAGAAATCTGATGAATTGCAGTGGACAGGCAGACACAGATGGAGTCTGAAATTCTGTTATGTTGAAAATAAAAACAACTTATGGGTTAAAATAGTTTTTATTTGTTAAACCATTACCTCATTTGACCATTACCTCATGTGACTTCTAACAAGAAAATGTCATAAGAACTTGCTGAAAAGTCTCTTGTCCAAGCTGTGGATGTGCATGATTATTTTAAAGGTTAAAAAAATGTTGCCACCCTAGTTGGCACCAGAAACACTAGTTGGTTAAAGTTTTTTTTTTTTTTTTTTATCAAAGGCGAAATACTGGCTTACAACAATGGCCACCTGTTGAAGGTCACTTCACTCAAATTAGAGGCAGCATAACATACCAGTAATCTATGGCTGTAGCTTTTAGCTGCTGTTTACTAGCTAGCTGTGTAGCTAGTGGCTTGGCTCAAGTCTCCCTAGACCAGGAATGTTTATGTCTACAACCACACGCCGCCTCAAAGGAAGATGCTGGTCAGTTCATATTGGGGATTACAGTATAAAGGTGATTTACAACGGCTCTGACCAGAAATCTGGTGAATCTGGAATAAAGACAAAACAAGCAGAGACAGGAAGAGCATGATGTGTCAGAGGTGGAAGAGGAAGGTCAAAAATTAGCATTTAAAAAAAAACCATGTGGAGCCAAAATTTTTCACAATAACACATGGTGGAAAAGGATGTATTTTTAAGTTGAACCAGAGTTTCTGAGTGTTGAGAAAGACAAACCAAGATGGTTCTGGTAAATTTAATTTAGTTTCTTTCCAGCTTGAATCAAGTGTTTTTCAATAAGACAAGAAGGCAACTAGGCTCATATTTGAATAGAGAGAAACCTAAATTCAAGAGGTGTATGGTTGAATTTTTCTGCAAAATAAGAAAAATAAGTGTGAGAATATTTCCTTTCTTGACATTACAATGAAAAATCCCACAGAGCCTGTGATATATAGGGAACTTTCTGTGCGCTTGCTACAACATTCTTGCCACTTTTGACACCAAACAAAGTGAATTTTGGCTCCATGCAATGCAAAAACACGCATTAAAATCACTCGGAAACACTGAAGAAATGACAGCAATGTGTGTGTGTGTGTGTGTGTGTGTGTGTGTGTGTGTGTGTGTGTGTCTCCATGTCTCACATCTCTGGGCAGGCTATATTCTCATCTTCCCACAGGAGTGTCTCTCTCTTCCATTTTTACCCTCTGTAGGAGGGGAACCAGTGAACAGGCCTGTAATTGCGGTAAACATGGAAATGCAATATTCACACCAGGACTGCTACGCTCGCTTAATGGACAACTTCTGTCATCCGTCTCACACTCCCTCCATTTTTCCTTTTTATTTTGGTCTGATCTTTCAACACTTTCAATCACCCCGGGGTACTAAATGGCGAAGTCATCACCAGCCCCAAAATTGAGAGACAAGATTGCATATTTTTTACACCAAACAAGACCAGTTTTTAAGATGTTTGCATGTTTGCAAATTTGTAGAATTCACAGAAGTGAGACCGTGGCTCTTACTTTTTTCTCCACTTTTGACAATTTTTTTCTTATAGAGCACAAGTGTCATTGAATCTCATGATAGTATATCCTAAATCTGTGCTGTTGCTTCAGGATCTTACTTGCCACATTCTTAGATGCACCACATTCCTTATTTTTAGACGGGCGTTTTATTTTTTCAACTTTGTCCGCAGTAAGAAATACTGAGAGCTTAACTTGTCTTTATTTTCTTCAATTTCTTACATAAATTTTTAATTAAGTAAATTTATTTTCAGATAAGAAGTTCATAGTCTTGTTGTAGAAAAAACAATTAACATATTACAGTGGTTGTGACCAAACAGTCAGTTTTATCAAATTTTTGGCTTATTACAAAGTTTCATTTGTAATTATGGCTTTGATTTGAACATGGATTTGCTGTTATTACAAAAGCCTGTCAATAGAGAGTTATTTTGTCAGAGATGCAGGACATGATCCTCGCAACATCAGTGCCTTAATGCCAAAATTTGATCTCAACTATTTAAAAGTCTAATAATGTCACTCAAATCGAGAAAACACTTATGCACATTTCAAGGAACAATCAGAGGCCTGAATAACGCTGAGGTCTCTACATTCCACCGTTTCTTTTGGAATATTCCACCTAAAATATATTCAAGTCTCCCAGAATCTATTTTTCCAATCCTAATGTGCTTAAAATGCCCAACAGGATACCACAAAAACCTGATCATAACCTAGATACAAGCGTCAATCAATTCTTTTAGCACCTTCAGCACTCGATTGCAGACAGATTTAATAAAACTTCACTTTCACTTCTTTCTCGCCCGGAGGCCTCACACCATCTCTCGCCTCTCCTTCTTTTATTTGAGCAATTAACAGAGTTAGCCTTGCGAGAAGGCTGTCGAGCGGCGGTTTTCGTTTGTATGCCTCGCCAGACAATAGCCGCTCTCAGTCACTTTGGCGGAGGCGCGACGCACAGTCGGCCCAGACAAAGGAGGGAAAAGACAAAGTGAGAGAAAGCACTGGAAGTTTGTATCAACAGAGAGATGAATGCTGCCTGTAAAGCACTCTTCATCATATCTGATGCAGACAGCATCATTCTCAAGTCTGAGATGTGGCAGGAAGGTGTGTGTCTGCTTGCGTCCACACTCCCCCCCTCCTAATAACTGATTCCGATCACCGCCCCACCATTGTCTTGTAGTTGCCTCTCGAGAAATAAAGCAGGAAAGATAAAAAATGATGGCAGAGAGAGGAATCCTAATTAATTGTGATGAATATGCAGATTGGGTTGAATCCTCTGGATAGCCGACTCTTTTCACCACGAGCTGCTTCAATATTTAGACAGAGCTTAGGGACAAAGACAAGTCTACGCCGAGAATACAATCAGCCTCAATTTAACTTCACAGCTAGTCTTCAGATTTGTGTGTTTGAGAGACAGAGAGAAAGAGTGTGCATGTATGTGTGTGAGAGAGAGAGAGAGTGTGTGTGTGAGTGTGAATTATTTTATAAGGGCTATTTTTATTTTGTGTTCTGTAAGCTTCTGTTTAAATGGATGCGACATCTCTGTTTGAGGTATTTCTTGGTAAAGTGTCCTTTCACATGGCCTCCTACTGGTTTGATTCGAAAAATTATGTGTCTAGATACTTCAGAGTCATTTCAGAGTCGTGCTCTGTGGACAGCAGGGGCCGATGAATTTGAATGAACATTTTTCTTAAAAACAGAGCTGCAACTACAGGCAATGAGTGCCCCCACCCCCCAAAAAAAAAGTGCTCTCAAAGGCACAGTTAGCTATCAGTGTTTTTCAGGAATAAGGGTACAATTACTTGCAGTCTAGGTTTCTGTGTGACCAGCCGAACTTCCAGTGAAAGTGGAAAGATGATCAAAATATAAATAAATGGGTTTGTGTAGGTGTGCTATCGCCAACTGAAGTGATAGCAATATGAAAGAAAATTGCAGTGAGCTGCTGGAATGGTAACAGCACACCCACAAGTACACCTCTTCTCCCTCTTGGATTTAAGGACACTCAATGAAAAACCAAACAAGGACATAAACTCAGGAAACCTGCCAGTTTGTGCACTAGCAATAGAACAGATGCTAACATAAGCATGCTAGCATACTCACGATGACAATGCCGGCATGCTGATGTGTAGTAGGTTTACCATGTTCATGGTCTTAGGTCAGTGTGCAACCATGCTGACGTATATACGTAGCTCTAACACTAAGCACAACTTCATTAAGTCTATGCAGAACTTAAATCTCTCTGTACTTTACGCAGTTTACCAGAGTTTTTAAATCTGGCGTCTGTGGTGACATTCCCCTGCTGCCACAGCGGCAGTGATGCATTTAATGTCAACCAGCACTGATTGGTTTGCCAAAGCTAAAGGGGGGAGAAACCATAGCCACAGTACAGGCTACAGCTACAGGCTAAAGCTACAGGCTAGGAGTATGGCAGAGGCTAAGATTATGAGCACATGTCTAAAAAATTTGTTTAATTATCCTTACTGCCAGAGGGAGGAAAAAGTTCCGGCATCCAGGTTTCTTCTTACCTCTTTACTTGCTTGTTTTGATTTTCAGTAAGCACAGAAAACAGCTCTGCAGGCTTCCAATTAAGTCAGTAACCGCAATGTGTGAATTAACACCCAAAATGCACACTGCAAAGCTGCATCATAAGATTAACACACTGCTGGGTTTTTTTTCCTTCCCTTTTTTGACTTTTTTCTGACAGCATCTCTAGTCAGCACTTCATGTCGATGCAGATGTTTAAACATTTCTGGGCTGAAATGAATCAAACATCTGGTTTCTGCTAAAGTTTCAGGTTCACTGCCTGTTCAGTTTCTGCCTGTCTTTGCCAAAGGAAGTCTTTCAAGCAATACCTCACCTTCACTTTGATTGCATCTGTGAATCAGAAACCTCGACAAACTCAAAGCAGAAAAACTTCTGGCAGCTGTGATCCATTAAATCAAATAAAAATTAAAGCTACATTTTATGAAACGGCTGTTAATTTGACTTTGTATTTCTTTCTTTGATGAAAAGCAGCTATACAGCTAAAGAAAAAGTAGCGAATAAAATTTCATAAAAGCATAGGAAAACAACTTAAAGTAATTTAAACAAATGCAAATTATGAACAGAGATCTGTCATGCTGAAATAAACCTTCAGCACTGACCAACATAGACGAATGGAAAGTTGAGTAAAAGCAGTGAGGGAACAGTAAAACTCTTTGAGGTCAGTAGAACCCAGACTCAACCTTGAATCCTTTCATCATCAACTTCCTCTTTTTCTCGTTTAATTCACCTCCTTCCATTTTTATCTTTTTCTGTCCCACTTCAGCTAGCATGCACTGACCTCATCCCTAAAAACATGACACGGTATGTGTGTGTTTGTGTGTATGTGTATGTGTGTGTTTGCGAATGTTTGGGTGTGTGTGTGTGTGCACATGCGTGTGTGTGTGAGTGCACGCCCGCACATGCACGTGACTGCAGTAAAGGGTGAGTCATGATAATGTCTGGAAGCTGTGTTGTGATCTCTGAACCACAGGCTGGCCGGCAAGAAGCAGCCAAACAGTTGGTCATCTGGTGTGGGCTGAGATATCACAGCCCTGGTGTAAAACTCTGTGTGCGTGTGCATGTGTGTGTGTGTGTGTGTGTGTGTGTGTGTGTGTGTGATAGAGAGCCTGTGTGAGGGAGAGACGTGCAGAGCCACATGTAAGACTACATGAATCAGCCACCAAGTAACCAAACCAAATTGAAGTTCCTGTTGGCGGGGGTTGAGGATAGTGTTTGGTGGACACCGTGCAGGCATTACAAAAGAGGACAAGGCTTCAGAGTAGCAACATGTGGCGAATGCAGAGAATGAGTGGCTCAGAAATTTAAAAAAAATAAAAGGTTCACAGACTCAACACAGAGTGTTTGTGACATTGATGGCACCCCAAGTGATGAGTAACCTGCTGGAATACTAGATGAATCCTTCCTAAGTGGAGTAGTGATGGAACCAACGGGGGGCACAGACATGCAGGATGAACTGAGGGACCAAGATACACCATTTTACTCCCTTGATTAAAAAGAGATCAGAACTCATTACCTCATTGACAATTCTGTGCAAAAAAGCCATGAAAATAAAAAGTGAAATGCACTCATATCTGCTCAGCTGAGGCACTGAGAACCTGCACAGTTAGTTTGAAGGGAATTATTGGCAATAGAGAGTATCTAAATCATATTTATCTCTTTACTTGTGTGTATGCAATTAGGATCAGACATGCTGCATTTTCATTTTCAAAACAGTTTTTATTTGTTCTTGTAAATGAACTAGTTATATTTCAGGTTATTTTAAACAGTAGTTTCTTGTCTTCCATCATTTCACCGTCAGAGTCTCTGTCATTTCTTCAGTTAATGTGAGTACAGATGGGTCAAAGTGGTATGTGGTCTATTGGATTACACTGTTGCTAATTAACCTCAGGCTACACAGTGTCTCTTAGCTTTGTTACCACCAAAGTTAATTTGCCCAAAAGGGTAGCATTAGATGCATTTTTCCTCCATTTTAGCCAAATGATTATCTGATGCAGCTCACCTATTATTATTATAATCTTTGGTTGGAAAAAATGTGATGGTAGTCATTTGATACCATAGCTCTCCTTGGAATTACATTCATTTTTGGGAATTATCATGAGGAAAACACCACACAGCAGAGTATGTTTGTCTTTGTCAAAGGTTAGGGTTAGGGAAAAGATCATGTTTTGGTTTAGTTTGTTTAGTAACCAGTCACCACAAACACAGCTGTAAAATGTCCCAACCTCTCTTGTTGTTGAAACAGGAAGTGAATAGTGGTCCCAACGTGCCAACATTTTATTCTGGTGACTGGTCTGATTTCACATAAGATAGAGAATGGAGACAAAACAGTGACAGCCAGCCTCTTAGAGGAAAAGTTTATATGATGGAGAAAATATTTTTGTTTTTGACAACAGTTTCTCAAAAGTCGGTGTTCGCTCTTATCTACAGTTTGGCTGGATGAGTACTTTATGTGCTTTACTCCTCAGTCACTACTAACATTTGGAAACCGAGCCAATGCAATGCTGTTATGATATCTACATCAAACCTCACAGTAACATTATAAATAAAAAAGCAGATTCCACTGATGGAAACTGAAAATGTGTGTTTTCACAATCAAAACTACTAGTCGACAATTTGCATATATGTTGACTCATCATGCATCTGTGGTTCGGCAGGGTGCAGTAATAAAGCAGTGGGACTGCATCTACAGCAGATATGCAGTCTTTGGGTCGAGTGTGTGTAGTTGTTGTTGGCAAGTCATACTTGTCAAGCTTCCTACTGTGCAGTGTTGGGTGCTAAAGCAGCAGACATGCAGCAAGAGCAAGAAGCAGAGAGAAACATGGCTGCACGTCCCACTACTCAAGCACAGTAACAATCAACAGTGTGGAAATACTTTAAAAGAACAGACAAAACTGCCAGTTGCAATAAATGTAAAGCTGCCCTAAAGAATCACAGCAGAATCAGGGCAATGCATAACCATTTAAAGCTACATCCACTTGTGCACATTCTCTATGGCGTTTCATTGTGTGTAAGTCATGCATTTTGATTTCACAAGCAAATTAGATCAGATCTATGTAAATAATGTGAATAGTGTTGTTATGACAGCTCATTCTGCTGTGTTAATGTTCTCATTAATAAACCAATGCAGATGTAAACTTTATGTAACCTGTGGACATGTATGTTTATTGGTGACATTATTTTGACAAAGTATGTGTAAAGCCACTCTTGTGTGAGCGTTTATTCATAGTGCATCATAGCAGGGTAATTCTAGACCCTCAAAGATAGCTTACACATAACAACTGGAGAAGGGCATATAGATTCAATTGACATTAAACATAGATTTTTTAAAAACAATCACTTTTTAAAGTTATAAGGTATGTACGGCTCAAACAAGCTTGCTGGGTTTAGGTCCAATCAGATTGCAGCCAACTTGCAAACAGTCTGAGAGCCAGTCAAGAAGTCTGCTACTTTTTCTATTTCAAGGAATATCTTGCCTTCATTAGTCAATGATCTACTGATTGCATTTGGGGCCTTTTGGACAATTGATCATTGTTATTGGTTGAAAACAAAAAAAGTTATCTTTTGTGATTAACCGACTACTAGAATAGCTCTGTAACTGATTACTGTAAAATGCAGCAGTTGTGAATGCCCTGTTGGACAAATGTATGTTTTTAACATGTGCCAAAATGAGTTGGAAGCGGTGAGTCAGTCTACATCAACAAAAATTTGAAGATGCTTAAACATTTATGTTTTTAACAATTAATTAATTACAAGAGATTGCTCTTTGAAACAAACACTCCAATTCCCCTCTGCAGAGTATTTTAGTGTCTTTCAACTAAGATTTTGGTTTTAAAGCCCAAAATTAAGCTGTTTTTTTTCAGTTTCATAGCTTGCAGTGCAACCTCCTGAAGCAGACAGCTCTTTTACTGATGAAATTCTGATAAATTCATTTCATACTGAAGTCTGCAAAAAAAAAATTATATCTGATTTTAAAAACTCAGATTACGGTGTTTTAACTTAACAGTAGATTGGTGAAGTCTCCAGGGTTTTCCCCATCTTTCCAAGTGGATGGATAACAGTAATTAACTAAAACTAATCAAGTGATATTTCTAATTAAAACAAATTCTTTGGATAAGATCACATTCCTGATTATAGTTTTTAGCAGGTAATCAGTAACTGGAGCAGGTGACATTTCATATGAATCCCATCTCTCCTGAAAAGGTGTCCAAAAACATGGAAAATCACTCTGCGGCTGAATAAAAAATTAACTGGCGAGAGTTCAGATTGAATATGCAGCTCTGAAGGGTGTCGAAAACAAACACCGAAGGACTTCTGTTGTTCATTGTGCGTGTGTGCATGTTTGTTTGAAATGTGGATTTCTGTTTTTGAGCCCTTTGATGTAATTATGTCTTTTCCCTTATGCCTCCCAATCTGTTTTTCATCATCATTATGCTTTTCAGTAATGAGCACTCGCTTTCTTTTGAATAAAGGAAAACATGCAGTTCCACACAACTGAATATTTAGTAGTGTTATGTGTCCTTAGATGGGTTTGTTCTCCTTAGCTGAAAAGAGTGAATACAGGTCATTGTGTGTGTGCGAGTGTTCGTGTGTGTTTGTGTGTGTTTGTGTAAGGGCTGAGGCACGGTAGGGGGTTAAGACCTGAGATGGGGTGAGTCTTGTTGTCCTCCCTGAATTATTTAGCACATAGGGGAATATGTGAGCGAACGCTAACCTCAGCTATCACGGGAAGCCGCAGGACACAGTGTGCTTCTTTTTTTATGTATAAGCGGGCCTCTTCTTCTGTTATGTTTTCATATACGGTAGAAACACACACATCTCAGCAGTGTTGTCTCTATGAGTCACACGTTATGAAAAAAAAAGGACGTACAGATGTGGCCTAAGATCATCAAAAGGGACTCAGTCCAGTGGGGATTGACTGAAAGCTTATTTGGCCTCGCTTTGCACTCTTTAATCCTGTCGTCAGTTTCTGTGAATTTGACAGAAGGAACAAACAAGCAAATAGGGAAAAAAAAAAAAAAAAAGGAGTCGGGGGCGGGGGGTGGGGTGGGGCAGAAGAGTACATGAATGTGTGATCTTTTCTGGTAAAGCCTCTTACAGAGCTGTGGGTTTACACTCCCGTCAAGTGATTTGAGGTTTTTGTGTGGGGTTTTTTGTTATCTTTCTAATGTCCTCATAAGGATACAAAGATGAGAAAAAGCAGTCAGTGTTAAAACTGTTGTGCTAAATTTAATTTCTTAAAGGGGTAGTGACTGGGATATGAAGTTAAGGGTTTAGTTTATTGTAAGTCAAGGTTACAGGATCAAAAAAAAAAAGAACGTAAGTGACTGGAAGGGCCTTACAGGTAAAGTGACACAAAGATGTGTGTTTTCACATTTATTCCACAGTGTTGGAAGTCCCTGAACTTGTGAACTTTCTTTCTAACCTCAGACCCTGAGGCAGAGAGCACACACATGAACAGTCACACACATGAACAGCCACACATACACACACAACACCTCTAAGGCCCCCTGCAGGTATCCTATGGAGCTGTGAATGTGTACACTTGCTATATTAATTCAGCTTTGCAGTCATTACCCATGACAACATGACCCACAGTCTACTTTTTCACCTTCATCATGTGGTTTCCGAGCTGCACCCATAGTTGAAATGTTTTTCTTTTCCTGTCATTTCCCGTCCTCTCGCCTTTCATCCAAATCCTCACTCTCTTTATGCCCAGCTACGAACCTACCCACCCATCCCGCAAACATGTTGGCATACAAACACCGTTTTTAGAAAGCAAAACAACCCGGGGAATATGACTGGAATATGGAAACGCTTAATCTCTCTGGATGGATGAGTATCAAATCCCCCAGCGAATGATCGAGGGAGGGCGAGAGAGAGAGAGAGAGAGAGAGAGAGAGAGAGGGAGAGAGAGACAGAGAGGGAGAGAGACTGTGAAGGAACACTGTTCATTTTGCCAAGGCCAGATGGTGAGGGCAGCTTTGGTGCAGCGCAGCCTCTCTGCCTGTCAGGCCATGACACACACACATAAATGCATACACACACACACACACAGAAAGACAAAATTACCTCATCCTGTTTGTGCAGCAGTGGTCTTCTGTTTATGGCAGCCTGAGCGAGTCAGTTTTATTAGATTAATCTTTTATTTGTCTCTTTGCTGTTATCACTTGTAGTGTTGCTGGGATTAACAGGCAGTTTTTTGGTTTGCATCCTACTTGTTTTTTCAGTCTGTAATCTGTTTCTGTGTGAGTACGTGAGTTATTTTGGGCTGGGGAGAGTATATATTGTAAATATTTTGTCAAAACTTTTCTTATGTTGTTGTTCCCAGTGGAGAAATGAAAGTTAAACTTAAAAATGTGGCTAACTGCAACATGTTTTGAGCTGAAGCTAGCAGAAGTTGCTACAGTGGCAAATGCACTTGTTATTTTAAAGTATCACACATAGCTAATACAAAAACCTATATTATAGGTTAAAAAAATGTGTTTTTTTTTCATCAAAGTAATGATGCTGTATTAAGATTCCTAGCATGGTCTTGTCTTGTGTTTTGTGTTTTTTTAGTTGCTAGCTGTGGAAACTGCTAGCTGGACCAGTGAATAGCCATGTAAACAAAGAGGGGATACAAAATGTGGGCAGTGGTTTTAATTGTAAAGAATATTTAAATATTTACCAATTTTTTGTGCATTTTTTGTTTGTTTTTGTACAAATTTAACCACCCTTTGTTTACATATCCAACAACAGCTGATATTATCAAATGTGCTAACTAGTTTACATTTACAAACTTTTTCCGTTTGTCTATGGATATTTACAAGATTCAGTGACAGAGCTTTGGAATTAGTGCAGAACGTCAAAGTGAAACATTCAAATGTAACCCTAATTTAGACTGCCGAGGGCTGGTCTGCATTTATTCACACAGACACCTCTCGGGGTTGACTTTACATGCATCTGCTCCGTCTGTGCAATTAGCTTTGTGTGCAGTCTGAACAGAGGGCACTTACAGGAACAGATATTTATAGAAAAAAAACAACAGTTGTCCTGCCCTTTACCCTAATTGTGTTAGTATAGATAATAAAGTCACATTGATTTAAAGGTATGGATAGTGCTATAAACCTACATAGTGGTAATGACACACCTTGCCTATTTAGCATCCAGTGCTATCAGTCACTGTCTTTTTTTTATTATTCCAACAAAGCTAGTCACCAAAATCAGTAAAATCCAAACCATACACATAGTGGCTTTTAATTAAGTCACATTTATTGATGGCACTGTGGCCCAATATTTAACAGTCCATATACCAAAATAATGTAAAATTCCTTTCAATGCTAATTTTGACCTCTGCAAGTCCTTTCACATTAAACACAAACTTTAGCTTTGCACTTTTTCTCCAACAGTCTCACCTTAGAGCACTCTAACACTATCACAATCATGGTGCACATTACATGGATGCAAAACAGCTACAAGAACCTGATAGGTGTCTGTGATGGTCTTATTTGGATGAACACAATGGCCAAGTTGTGGTGCATGGTGGTGTCATACCTGAAGTACTGGCTGCCTTAAATTGAAGTCAATAGATTTTCATTGAACTGCAGCAACTCCCTAAAACAGGGCTTGTTTACTAGTATAGGCAAGTAGGGGGCGATTTTCTTTTCCTATGCCCTGTATATGATAATTAAAAAGTTAAATAAAGTGTATTCAACATTAAGTTTTAGCTGGACCAAAGTAATCAAGACAAAACTATGAACTATGAATCTCTCCTAACAGCATGTGTGGTAGGGACACTGACAGCATTTTTTCCTATAACCAGGTGATATTACGTTGCTTCCTGGTGTAAATATACATGAAATACATATGTAAAATATGACAACCAAGATGATGCTTTTGGAACTTCATCTTCTTGAGCCTTCTTCTCTTAGTTAATGGATTGGGTTTTGCATTTGAATTAATTTAACTAAGCTTAAACTTTTGCTCCATCCCTTTTTTCTACTTTCTAATAATGTAAGCTGCAGTTGCCTAATAACTGCACTGCAACATCCAAATTATCTCAGTAGACAACAAAGTTCCAAATTCCCAGCACATAGAAGGGCATACCCTGCATTTTTTAAAATCTTCATCTTTATTACTTCTGTTTAAGGCTGTATTCCGACCAAGTCAGGTGTTGTGGTGAAAATGCCAGTTTTGTTCATTTTAATATGGGTTATGTGTGTAGGCTGCAGGCCAAAACAAAGGCAGAAGGTAACACAGTAATTATTTATCTTTCTCTGTTAATTACAAAAAAAAATTTTTTTAGCACTTGAATATAAAATACCTAACACAAGTGCTGTCCATACCAACAATTTTAAAGTTTTTGCACTCTACCTAAACATTTCCATTTTAGGCTATTTTACCTCTACAGCTTTATTTTCTGGTTACTTTGCATATTTGGATTCTTCATACAAAATATAAATCAACTAACAATTTATAATGTGTTATTATATGTGAAACTACCCAGTATTAAAAGCAATCCCATCTTTATGTGTTGCATCATTAAAGTAAAGACTCATTAAAGGCATCACTAATGATTATCCTGCAATTTTAGATTTGTGATTCTAAAATGGGCCATTCTGCTTGTGATTACTTCTATACTTAGTACTGAAATTTACAACATATAATTTTTGCCAGAGGTCACTCAGTCTAAACAATAAAGACAAGAAACATAGTTCTGTGACTATGCGAAGTAGCATGGGATCATGGGATTTATCTATTTTTACTACTAAACAGCCACATTCCAGTTAAAAGTCTATCTGACTAATTCAAGCAGAAATGTTTGTTGACAAGGCAATGTCTTAAAGTTCTTATTTTGAGTTTTATTTATGTTGCATTTAGTCAAGTTTGCCATCTTCCTTCCTTACTTGCTGTTACCTCAGAAGTCAACGACAGGTAACAGAATGATTTCTGTTGGTTTTTAAAATTTGGGAATATTTGGTAATTTGATAATTATACTATACAACTCAACAAAATGCAATACAAAGATCATTTTTAGACATATCAGTGTGGCAATGTTATGTATATTTGCAATATTTTTTATGCTAATGCCAGTGTTGCATTTAAGACATTTTGTATTTGTAAAAGGATTTTTCCACAGTGTCGCAACTTTTAATGTACAAAGAATATCTAAGAACTTCTTTTTAAATCTGTTTTTAACCAACGTATTGAGTTAACTGCTGATCTGAATCAATAAACATGTGACTGCTTCGATGCACTACAAATTGTGAAGAAACAAAATGCTCCATTAATGTAATAGATACATAATCCTCTGTGAAAATCACCTCTTTTCGCACTAAGGTTTGGTGCCTTGCTCAAGAGCATCTATTTTTTAAGCTCGTTGTGCGTCATTGCTTGCATCATCATCTGACCTTATTACCCTGAATGTGATGATATGGAGACAGGATGGGTTTTGTGCCATGCTAGGAGTCAGGCTACACTGCCATATTGAAAATCCACCCTGATCAACATTTTATAGCATTTTATGACACAGCCTGTCACCTCAATTTACAAGCCACGAGCTTAACTAACTCCAACAATGAAGAAGTAAACTGAGCTATGCCAAATTCCCCAATCACCACAAGGCCATGGAGAGGAACAGAGTGCACACTGACCCCAGGTGACTTGTGTGGAATGTACCGCTGTTTCTGAGAATGCAGCCGTGAGCGTCAGCGCTGACACTCTCACATGGTATACTCACGGACAAAAGGCAAAGAGTATTTATCAACACGACACAGGCAGGCCATTGTTCGAAATGTCCAAGTGGAAGGTACACACATAATGTGGCCGGGGCGTTGTTTGATTTGGGAATGTAGGAGTGAATAATTACAGAATTATTATCAATAAAGCTAAGAAGGCTAAAGCCTTATCTGCTCTTAGTCGCCACTCAGCAAACAACATGACATATTGTGTTTCCTATGCATTCTCTTCTGTGTTGTTGTGTGTTCTTGACTTAATGGTTTTCACTTTGTTATATAAAAAAAAGGCTGCTTTATGTGAAGGAAATACCGTGTCCTTGCAGGGTTAAAGTTGGTAGAATACTGAATCATCAGCCTTGCCTGTTGTTCCTCTCTTCACCCTGGTTCATCTCTGCTGGCTCGACAAAGACTCTCCGGGCCCTGAGAGTTAAATAGATATAATGTGTAATTCCTTGGCATGATAACACTGCTAGTTCTGCAGAGGTAGATATTGTCTTTTCTGCTGATGTCCTTGTGTGAAGTGTTGTGCATATGAAAGTGTGTGTGTTGTTATATTTGGAAGGCTCTTATCTGTTTTGTCTCTTATTCCCACTGTATTTCTGGTGTGTTTAATCAACACTTGGCCCTCTTTGCGCTGGAGCAGCCGCTGTAAAAACACACTTTAGTCATTCTCTTGCTCACTGATGCAGTTTTAAAGCTCAGACTTCCTCACCCCTTTTTACAGTAGATAAAAGCTCTTCTATTCCATCTGAGGTATCTGGCTCTTTTAGTGCAGAATATTGTCCAGGCCCGTATGAATCAGAGCAGAGGTCTATAGGTCTGCCTGCAAATGCATAACAAAGCTTTAAAAATAGCCGGGCTCATTGCCATTCCAGACAGATAGGACTAGGCCGAGGGCGGTGTTGAGCAGAGAGAGGCAGAACCAGCGTGAGGACTGAGCCAAGGTCAGCTCAGGATACACACTCATCAAGAGGTCGATGATCCAGCCCAGGTGACCTCACATTGACCTCATGAATTTTGTAGCTGGGAGGGGAAAAGTGCTGTGTGTGCTGTGTGATAAGGATTGATCTCGCACTCACTGTCTGTGTTTATGTTAGTCTGAGAGATTTTTCTTCTGTATTTTCTCAGTGAGAATAAACTTGGCCTCAGACATAGTTGGATGTAAACTAGTGTGCTATTAAGAGTCTCAGCCTCATTCTTAAGTTCGCTGTGTCACTGTAATATTTTTACTTGAACAAAATTAATTTAGGCATGGAGATATATCTGTCAACAAGCAGAAAAGGGGGATTTCCTGTGGTATCAGCAAATGGCCGACTCTTAACACTTATTGCCATTCCAGACAGACAAACAGCCCTAGATTATAGATAATAGCATAATACAAGGATGCTATTATAAGAAATCAACTTTTAATTAGTATTTAATTCACAGCTAACAGTAAAATAAATAAATAAATAAACTTAAAAAAAAGTGAATGTAAGCCAAAATCTTAAATTTAGATGACAAAAAATATTATGTACAAACATTGTGAAAGAGAGGTTCAAACCCACTGCACCCCTTGCCCTTACCATTTCACCATATCCCTGTATTTTCCATACTTAAGCAAACAGGTAGGATTTTCTGATCCTTTATGGAACAGATGGAGGAAGTGTTAGCATCACATGGCCCTAAACATAACTTGCAAATTAACCGTGTTAACATTTTGATAACCATGTTTTTATCTTATTTTAATGCTTAGTTTAATGTCTTTTTTCTGTCAGGGTTTGATCTGATGTTTCTCTGTAGGTGATGGAGCACCCATGTAACTCCATAATGTTTTGGATTTCTCTCAAAATAGGTCACTTCATTGGGTCAACCTGTTAACAGGATATGCATGTAGATGGAAATTTGTATTGATGGCCTTTGACAGCTACCTCTGTCTTCTTCTTCTGTTGAGTTTTATGGTAGTTGGCATACATAAATGTTGGATTACTGGCATCTGCTGGTTTATCACAGCTTCACAGTGCAAACTGTTTACATCGTCCGCTCAAAGTGACCCCTTTCACATTGAGTCTGTTCAGTAACCTAGACCCAGCCAGTTGCTGCCTGGTGCACAAAGGTGCTCTTTGAAACATGCATTTCAAGTCTTTGTTGCACATGTGGACAGATGTATCAGTAAAGTGTACTGCTGGCTATAGTCTAATTTAAATCCTCACTCTTCCAATTTCAAAATAGTGTTCTTCAAAACTACAATTTTGTATTAACACAGGTTATTTTTCAGCTCTTATACAGTATACATGACAATGAGTCTTCTGAGAATAGGCTTTTTATACATATGTATATCCAATGTATATCAAATAGCATTAACGATGGCTCTGTTATGTGAAGTGTCCCAGTGAGTCATTACAGTGTAAAGATGGGCTAACATACACAGTACTAGAAACTAAAAATACTAAATATAATTCATTCAAAAATGTGATTTTCTTGCAATTTGTAAAGTGCAGGCAAGTGCTATTATTTCCACTTATTTAATAATGATCATATTTCTCAGTGTAGTGAAGTTTCTTGTCAATTATCATTTCTAATTGTGTATTTTATATTTTTTTCAGCTGTCTTTTTCAAACTAGTTATTGCAGCGACTTTACTTTCCTCAACGGGAGGTTGAGTTGTATTAGATGGCATAAAAATGACTCCATTCCCACAAAAATATAATATTTCATCTCAAAAATGACTTAACATCACTTAATTTTCTGCCTCTTTACTTTGCATTTCTAGTTCTGATCAGCCTTTAACAAAGGCAGATGGTGACAATGTACCATGCCGTGAATCCTGTGAAAGCTGTGATCTGCCTTAATTACACAGTGATAACTCCTGAGCTGAACGTGTTAATGAATCACTTAATACCTCAGTAAGTTGCATTCTGAGCTGGAGTTTAAACTGCAGAGAGAGACTGGCACATTACTCACTAAGTCAGATATCAAATATGTGTCTGCTTGTGCCCGAGCCTCGTGATGTACCTTCAGCCTTGCAGTATGTTCACTCTAATGTCAGCAGCTCATCAGCATGCTAATTACAAATGTACACATGTTGACATCTCGCTGTATTTTCAGATAAGATATCCTCATGGTATTTTACCTGGCAGCATAACCAGCAGTACTGTATACTCAGAGATATCCTTTGATTTAATTCGCAGCCAGATTGATTGAACATAGCCTCAGGTCGGTGCCTGGCCTCTGCATAAACAGAGCCAGACTATGTTATGTTTAATTCAGAGTCCTTCCTCTGGAAGGGAACCAAACTGATCAGGACTTGTTTACAGTCTCTGGCCCCTGCAACCCCTGCCCTACTTTTAGTAACTTCACTGCACTTTAAACAGTGTTAAGTGCATGTTTCCATGTATGTGTCTGTGTCTCTGACTGCATGCTGCATGTGCGCGCGCAGCAAATTAGCTTTGCATGTATAATGCAGGCCTCTTCAGCTATAGATCCATATATCATTGGGCTTGGTGAGCCATCTTTAGCTAGTAGCTCCGACTGCCTGTGTGTGTGTGTGTGTGTGTGTGTGTGTGTGTGTGTGTGAAATTGACAGCCTGGTTACATTTGCTCCTCTGTGTAAAAGATAAATAGCCTTGCTGTGTGACCTCTTTTGGCTCTGAGATCTCCATCACTCAGAGAGACTTAGAACTTGGGGCAGATTGGAGGAAGCTATGCACTTGATGGCTTATAAAATAAACTGATAACAAGCCTGTACACATTCAAGATGTTCTGCTTTAACAGAACAAGACTTTATCAGTCCTTGTCTTTATGATTATGGCAGAGCTGGTCTATGTTAAAAAGTACAATTATATAACTAAACGCACATGCATACTGAAATAAAATCAGTCGCCCATCTGTCTCTTAGAATGTCTTCCTCCATCAGTCAAGCAGTGAATTCACACACACAGCCGTTTAACCACAGATTTAATGTGTAGACTTCTGGAGAAAATCTCTGTGGAGGTGTGTGTGTGTATATGTGTCCATGTGTGTATGTTAGTGTGTCCCTGACAGCTTTCTGTACTAGCAGCCCCTGTAGCAGAGCAGATACCAGCCAAAGATTAGGATGTAATTACACGCCACTTTCTGCTTCATCTCTCTGCCCAGGAGAGGAAAAGAAAGAAATGGAGAGAGAGAGAGGGAGACATGGGAGGAAGAGGAGGGGAGGTAAGTAGAAGATAAGGCCGGGCTGTGTGTATCAGACTGTGATGTGTGTGTGTGTGTGTGTGTGTGTGTGTGTGTGTGTGTGTGTGGGTGGGTGCTGGTGGGGGGGCATCC
>JAQMCX010000020.1:2505064-2516410 GCA_029814765.1 Acanthurus leucopareius | reverse complement strand
TCCATATCAAATCTCACTGATGAGGCGATGCTCTTGCATCCCCGGTGTGTGTGTGTGTGTGTGTGTGTGTGTGTGTGTGGGTGCTGGTGGGGGGGCATCCTAATGGTGAACCCCTCCCCGTCCCAATTTTGCACACAGAACTCGCAATCCAAAAAACCTCTCACCCTCCTTACCTTGCTCCACACGCGTCAAATGTTTTGACTCGAGATTTACCCTGCTGTGCCTTCATTGTCCGTCTGTCACCATGGTAACGCATTGAACACCACTGTCCCATTACACACATGCAGAGTGTGTGTGTGTGTGTGTGTGCCACACTTGCGCCCTAAGCGTCAAACATTAGGATAATCCCCTCTCTCATTTAAATGTAAAGTCAGCAAAAGAAAAAGTCGCTCTGGCAAAAGTGTTATACATGTATGAGAGGAGTGTGTGTGTGTGTGTGTGTGTGTGTGTGTGGAGGAGGAGGGAGGAGGAGGTGTGAGGAGACGCTATGTTGCTTCTTGAACATGCGTCCCATGAGCACACTGGGACGATAATTTGCAGAAAAAAACTTAAATGGCGTCAAATTTAGCTCTTATTTTTTCCTCCTCCTCCTTTAATATTTACCTTGTTTCTTTCCCTCTTGCTCATATTTCCACGGGTTTTTTCCCCCTTTTTTCCTGCGGTGACATTTTTAGGTCACCCCTCACTCACTTTCATCATCTTTACCCTGGGATGTTGTTCGCACATCTGCAGCGCGTATCTGTGCGAGGTGAATACGGTGGGAGTTGGATGCAGGAGGAATCCCTCTGGGGAACATCAGGGAAACGATGATCTCCCGGCATTCCTGTACGCTCCCACTGGTTCTCTTTTGAAGACTGGAATGCCGGTGTTAGAGGAGACAGCTGTCACAGACACACAGACACCTATAGCATGCTGCTGTGCAACACCTATACATGCACATACACACTGATCCACATCCTAACCAAGATTTTCCCCAGATTCTGGATCTGTCAAAGTTTTATTGTTTTTTTTTCTCTTTTTCTTATAAGAGAGGGGAAGAGATCCCCAATCAGGAGCACTGTGGATGCGAGTTAGGTTTAATCCCACTTCTGACAGAGAGAGAGAGGGAGAGATGGGGAGAGAGAGGGAGAAGGGGGAGTTCCACATTTCTGCAGGATCAAAAGCTTCCAGGGGATTTTGGATCTGGTATCTATGTTTGTGTTTATGTGTGTGCGTGTGTGTGTGTTTGCATAAAGGAGGAGGTCCAGGGGGCTTTGACACAGATGTGAATATAGAAAAACAAAAACAGCACATGCACATGCACACACACACACAAACACACACACACCCATGGCACACTCACAACACATAACCACACAGAAAACACACACTTTTTTTGTGAGATTACACTTGTGCTACCACCACTCTCCCTTATATACAGTACACACACACACATACACAACCTGCCCTCACTTATACACACTCTCCAACACACACACAAGCATACAGTATAAAGATTATGTATTAATTCACACTTATTAATCCATACGTAAATGTGAAGATTACAGATGGATTAGCTCACTAAAAACAAACATATTTCATTATACAATATGGAAACTCTCACAAACTCAAAATGTTCAATAAAGAACCTGAGGATGTTATCCCCAAGTAAAAAAAAAAAAACTTTTAAAAGAAAAAAGGTTTATTATTAAAATTGTGCAGAAAATAAAATATGAAAACAGTGGGGTTAGGGAAGCTTTGCTAACATTGGAAGAATAAAGGGTTAGCCAGCATTAACGTTAACTAACATACAGCTATAACAAAGCTAAATGCCATGTGAGTTATCCCTCACTTTATCAATGTTACATGTACACACTAATTTGTTAATTAAAAAATAAAATAAAATAAAACATAAAAAGCATTTAGCTTATATTAATGTTAGCTGATACAAGCTTTGTAAGTCAAGCTGTTGTTATTTTGTTTATTTTTTATTTGTTATCCCTCAATTTAGCAACATTTTTTTCTCCATTACACTACATAGCACATGATTAACATGACCCAGATGTTACAAAGTGGCTAAAAAGTGAACCATTTAGAAGTGCTGTGTCTAACAAGACATGGCACCTAAAAAGATTCACCACAGAACCGCTTATACATTTACATACATGTTCAGACGTCAATCACGTACACACAAAAACACACAGTCCTCTTTGGCCCCTACTAGTTTGACAGCATGTGAAAATCATGAGTGGATTACCAAAGAATTTCTAAATCATACCGAAATCATGGCTGGATTAATTCCATGTGACATCAGCTCGTCTGCGGCTCCTAAGCCATATTTAGTTGACGATCAAATAGCTTAACCTGGCCAGTTAATCCCATCCTAATATTCCACTAATCTGTCCCCAATCCAAACTATAACAGAATCAGCATCGGCCATTTGTTGTTTGTGTTTGAGGTTTTCTTTTTCTTTTTTTCCTTTCCTTCCTGCTGTTTTTCCCGTCACATTTTACAAGCAATGTAAATTGCCGGCAGGACACCTGTTTGTGTGTCTGCATGTATGTGTGTGTGTGTGTTTTCCTGTAAGTTTCTCCATGTTCAGACACGATGACTCAAATTCTGGCAGATGCATCGCAGTGTTACACAACACACACTCACCAAAAACACACTCTTACCACTGCGACCTGATTGAAGCCACATACCTAAACAGAGGATTAGTGACTTATCATCATCAAGTCCCTGGAGTTTTGATGTCAGAGGGGTTATGGTTCCCGTTAAGGTTCTTATGCTTTACAATACAACTTCCAAATGTTATTCATTCTGCTTTTGAAGTGCACTTTACTTGATGAGAAAATAAAAGAGTGTGTAAAACCTCCTTCTGCACTTGTTTGTTTAGAGCAGAGTGTAATCAGATCAACATTTTCCACTAAGTATAGAAAAGGGAGTGAGGGGGCTCTGTGATGAGGGACCACGATGGTGACGATTATAGGGGTTTAGCTTTAGAGGACACCAGTGAAGACAGAGGAAAGGATTTTGAGGGGAGAGTGATGGAGTGGTGGGTGGAGACGGTTGAAGGGGGCCGCAGAGCTTTAAATGTGGGGGGAAATGATAGCTGGGTGGGTGGGGGATTTAAGCTAGTCCTGGACGCATGTATCTGTCTGCTGGTGTTGGGTCTTTTATTAAAAATCATTTATCAGCATGTCAGTGCATGTCTCTGATGTGATGGATATAGTGTGGTGCAGTTTGATTGATCTCACATTTATTGGGAGATTGATCAGTGCCACGGTGAGTTTCTCGTCCGTTTGAAGCTCCTTGCACTGAGTTTTAGTATGAAGGATGAATTGTGTATTTTATTAGATTTACAAGCTGCTGAGAGTTTTGATTGCTAATTCCACTCTTACACACGGAAAGTCAAAAAGTAGGTGAACAAATTAGATCAACAATAAAAGAGTAACGGAGAAAAATGAGAATTCAATCTCCTGATCTGTGTGCAAGTGTAGGCACTGGGAGGTTGAATAAAAACAGAAAAATGTTTAGAATGGCAGCCACTCAGACTCCTTTGTATATAAGTGTGCTTCTATTTGTGTGCTTCTATCAAGGAATTCTACTGGCACAAAAAGGAAAAAAGAGGAAGTTACATCAAACTCTGCTATAAACAAACATCCATATATACTGTACTCATCTGAACTACTTATTTCATATCTCAAGCCAGCTAAGGATGCAGTATGGTAAAATACAATGACAGAATTTTGTATTAAAAGGGCTTCAATTTTGTCAGACACTCAATTTATTTTGCTAACTAAGGCTGCTGTAGCCTTAATCTATACTTGACTTAAAGGAGTCCAGTTACAAATACTGATGGCTAAGGTTTTGAATTTTTGTGTAATAACGAATTTTACTTATTTGATGATCTCCCAACAACACCAGATCAATGCACCAAACATGTTTGAGACAATTCTTACTTAAATTTTATTCCCACAGTCACATTTTTACTTGATTTTTTAGGATGGAGCGACACTTCCTACACATGCACTTATGTGGTTGATGTTACTTCAAAAGAACTATTTTCTTCTTTGTTTCTTTACTCAGCAGGAAACATTTCCCATGTAATCTCTGCACTTATTTGTTAATTTAGACGTAGTATCTGTAGCTGCTGTGGATCTGAATAAAGATGGTGGAATATGTCCAGTATTTCTTACAGTGCTTCGCTTCATGGCCACTACAAACAATACAAACAACCACAGCAACCACTAAATCCTTTAATACGCATATGGCCTGTGAATATTGTATTTAGATTAACTAAAAATATAAACCTATTCTCAAAGGGAAAAGACTTAAGAAGTCATCAAATCCAGCCAAGCCAAACTACACAATACACTAACAGAACTGCTGTGTAAACAAATATATTACATATCACATGTTGGCTGTGTAGGAGTTGTAAAAAAAAAAAGAAATGTTAAAAGCCTGAAAAATTGTGCTCAGGTTTAAATATCTACTTGGCTTCCACTATTAGAAGGAGACAATTGTAATCAATGGTCAAATAACGGTGATAATAGAAAGGGTGAGATAAATTCAGTCGTAATTACAGTGTAATTATGACATCATCTCATCCCTTTTCCTCTTAATGCTGCCTGAGGAAAGAGTGCCAAGCTTTAAGCCTTTTACAACCTGAGAAGCTGCCAGTTCAAGCCTTTGTGTGCTCCTTTTGAGCTTATTACATTTGTCATTTTCTGCACCGCACGGCTGCAGTGCTTTATTCTTTTCACTCTGACAGTATAATCTAAAGTGAGTATGTGGACTTTCTATTTTTCATGAGTTCACAGAGGTCAAATAGAAAGCTCAGTGACAGAGTTTTAGGCACTGAGAGCTTCAGTGTGGGTATCACTCTTCAAAAACTCATTCTGGTGGAACCCTAGCAGATGGTACCGTGGTGGGGGAAGGGCATTTGGGTAGAGGACAAAATGACCAAGAGCAAATGAAGGGGTGATGGGGTGTGACCGATGGGGCTGCTACTGGTTAAAACGAGGTGAGGAGCTCAAGATGCTATCTTCACCATGATTAACAACCTGCCAACTCGCTTCGTGTAAGAATTGCTATTAGAAGTTGTTAACTACATCGTATTGTTGACACTTTTGAACTTGTTACTGCTTTAAAATAAAGCATTACTGGAGGGGGGTCACAGCATGATTTACAGCAGAAACAAGATGATTTATTGAACTTGGAAAAATATATTCCCAATGTGCAAAATGGTTCTGTTTTTAATCAGGGTAATAACAGAGTTTTAGCTGTCAAGTAATGAGTATTTGTTGCCTCAGGGTTTCCTCCTATAATTAAAAAAAGTAAAGTTGTCTGTCAGGGGAAACTAAAACTTGACATTTGGTATCAAAGTTTACTGTTTTGTATCTAAACACCTGCTACGGTGCACGCTTAGAGGTAGGCGTTGATTTATTTTGGGGGATTGAGGCAGCCACTGTTACGATGCAGTGAGGTTTAGTGTCAGGAGGCATCTGAAAATTGCTATGTGCTGTGCCTGCACAGATGCGCTCCTCAAAGATAAACAGCATGTTGAAAAATCAGACAGAATTGATGTTGTCACATGCATTGGAACTCCAGTTTTTCTAACCTATTCCTTTATGACAAACAATTCACTAAACCTTTCTTTTTGTGACATTTCAGCGTCTGAGAAAAAACAATCAGACACGTTAAAATAAAAACGAGGTAATAAACACCACTTGACAGTTTCTTCTGTCAGTTTCCTGTATGATTAACTTCTAAACCCTTGAGATCAATATCCCATGATGCCTCCCATTAAGGTTTTATTTTAGGGTGCTGTGTGATTGCAGCATTAGGGGGTGATAGCCATGACAGAATGTCAGGGGGGGGTACATGGATAAATTGGAGGAGGGGGTTGAGGTACCCCATCTGCACCATCTGTGAATGATCCCATGACCCCATTCACCATTCACCATTCACCGTCCAATGAGGGAGCCCCGGATCCTGTGTCCCACTTCATAACATTACGTGAAGTCACAAGGAAATGATTTGAATGCTCATTTCAAGTTAATGAAATAGTGTCATTTTGTTGACTCTCAGGAGGACTGCCTCACAAAAAAACATTATAATTAAAGCAATATGTTATAATTAAAAGTTGAACTGTCCTAATTTATCATTATAATTATATTTATGGTCCCTTCCCGATTACGAAAGCTTTACTTTATTCCTTTTTCGTCTACCCTCAATACCACCATCTTTCAAATCCCTTGCGTTCCCAAATCCCTGCTCCTCCTACATGGGTACACTCAAGCTAAAACAAATTGCAGGCACATACTGAACACAGCGTGTTTTGGATTGAGATGTATAGGATTGAGTTATATAAGACTGGATTTTCTCAATCCCTGTATTTTTTTGTACAGATCTGTATATGGCCGTAAAGTAGGCTAACACTTGAAAACACGGTGGATTATTCTGCCATGCAAATAAATATAGATTGAGCCGAGCCCCTGGGGTTAGAGGATGTGCAGAAACAACAAGGTTCTCATCAGTAGTAATGTGATGACCGCGCCAGGATTAGAATAAAAGGTTTGATTGCATCATATGAATCAAAACCAATTGACTGTTAATCTGTGGCTGCATATATTTTTATGTGAGTTCCCATATGTTTGGTCCTTAGTGATTCAGGAGCATATGCTAAAGAGATCCATCAATGACATTTTTTATTGACCTCTTTCTCTCCAGCACATGGCCACTCGCACACTCTTGGTCGATATCACTCTGCATATGACTCAGGGAAACTGTGTGGGAGTGATTTATCTAGGTGTGACAGATGTGTCTACAATGTACTGATCTGTCCTGTGTGATAAGATTAGTCACATCGGACACCTCGCTTGTTTCTATATGTGTGTGATTTAATTGGAGAGCAGCATGTGCCGGTCAAGGAGCGTGTATGTGTGTTGGTGGGCAGCGAGATAATCCCAGCCAGCAGCTGTGCTTTAGCATATAGAGCATCTGGTCAGGTTGGAAGTGTGCTTATATAACTCGCTGTTGACCTCAAAATAATCAACAGTCAATTATAACAATTAATTCTAATATAATGATTGTTTTTGGATAGATGAGGTGCTGTGTGTCCAATTGTGATGGCTATTGTATAATTTTGCAGTCCAGGGGTTTGATTCAGCCGCATTATTGCTACAATGACCCCTTTAAAAGTGTCCTGCCACATCCACATCCCTGTGCTGGGACACTGCTGGAGGTGCAGACAAGTCCCATACAAAGTAAGATGAGACTTGACTTAAGACAGGCTTGAGGCTCTACTCAGACTCGAGGTTTGGGACTTAATTACAATCATTATTTTGTTTTGTTTCTGTTGGTGCATCAACATTGAGAAAATGTCTGACGAGCTAAATGTCATTCCCTTCCTTATTATCATGCGTAACCATCTGGTTTGTGTTGCCACTGATGAGTGCAAACTGTGGCAACAATACTGTGACAAGCACACTTGCAATGACACAAAGGCCATTTGTCTTAACCTTTAGCTCTAATAACTTCACACAAGTGCCCAAGCAAAAGAATTACCATAAAAACATCTGTAGTACCAAGTTACTGTTGCTGGATCAACCCCTTATTTTATCAAGCCACTAAAACAAACACACCCAGATGCACCCTGTGGTTTCCTTTTAATGTGCTAAATACAGCAATGCTGCTAATTTTGAGCAACAGTGAATAAGTTCCAATTGAAATACTAATTTTCATAAATAAATTTTGTGACCAATATTTCTATTATGTAACTGGAAGTGACCTAACTCATACATTTAACTCGTCTGATATCAGTTCTCATACATGTTTAACATCCCTTTGTTACACTTAGTGGGTGCACAGTTTTCACACTATTGTTATTTGCTTCTTTGGATAAAGCAATTGACTCTCAAGAAAAGTACTAATGGGCTCATTTGACCCTACCCGAGACATTCTTTGATCACACATGAATTTATTATGTCTTTGTGTATGTGTTAGAACTTAGATAGTGTATGCATTTAAAACAGCATAGGGACTGTGTGTTCCATTATCTTGCATTGGGGGGCGAGTGTCTTTGAAGTATTGTGTTCAGTGTGTGTGTGTGTGTGTGGTGGATGTGCCTGCTCACAAACATCTGTGCTGCCTGTACCCTAAAGTAGTATATGTTCTCTACAAGGTAATTGGATTACTGAATTCCTCAAACGCAACGGCTGAGACCCCCGAGTACTATTTTATGCCTCCTCAGCAACCTCGCTGCTCCCTGCTTCATCCTTTGCTCTCATTTAAACTTTCCCCAAGACATTCACGATGGAGACCCTGTCGATTTGCAAGAAATATCCAGAAGCGCTGACAAGTACTTGTAGCAGTGCGGAGGAGTCTAATTCTAGTTCTCTGACCCATTTCTACAGAAACAGCTCAGAATCTCCTCCCATCCTCTTTTGCCTCCCCTGCCAACTTCAGTCTGATTGCATGAGAACACCCTTGCCTACTGTATGTAGAGAGCATGGAGATGTGTGTGCTTAGTTTGACAGTGTCATGTAGCATGTGTGTGTCAAGGTCAACCCTTGTTCCATGCAACCTCTTCACATCCCTTCTTCCATCTAATTGATCTCAAAGAAAAAAGGGGAGAAATGTACCATACGCGCAAATTTGCCTGAAATTGAGATTTGTGTGTGTGTGAATCTGTGTGTGCAGCACACTCAGTCTGGGGGCAAGGTAATACCCATGGATAAATCCAGCTGAAATAGGAGAGGAATGATTTAATAAGGAGGGTGTAATAGAGGGGAGGAGGAGAGCGACGGATAGGATGGATGAATGTTTTGATCAGAGCAATAAAGAAAGACCCTTCTCTCTGCCTCTTTTCTTTGCCCTAGGCTCTCTATATGTATGTGAGTGCGATTGTGTGTGTGTGTGTGTGTGTGTGTGTGTGTCTTGCCCAGGCACCTCTGCTCTAACAATGCACTGGGATGAGAATGAAGGGAGACAGCCAGGGGAATAGTGTAGAAAACAGAGGGACATCTCCGGTGGACTCCATTCAATCATTGTAGCATCGGACCCAGCTCATCTGCTCTCTAACAATGGAGAGGTCACTATGAATTAGAGGCACAGGGAGATTTGGGAGAGGGAAGTAGGCAAGACATGCTCACATCCACGCAGACAAGCACATGCATACACATGGTCACTCGCTTACTTATTTCCTCCGTCCTTCCATCAAGCTCCCCTACTTCACTCTTTCTCTTTCTATCTCCATCGGCCTGTCTTGGCTCTAAACAGTTCCACCAACAGGCTAAGCATTGTGCAAGGCCCCAGAGACTAAGTGTGACATTTAGTGCGCTTGGTTCCATTTCCTCTGTCATTATCGGCTGTCTATTCAACTGTGCTTCTACGACAATAGCCACTGTCTCACTCCAACAAGGCCTACTGCTGTTGATGCCTATTGAGAATAGGCAGGCGGGCTTTCAGTGGGGCCAGAAACGTTCCCGGTTTTCTTGATGACACGTATCGACCGAGGTTCTGATTCAGAGCAGTTGTGATTGAGGGTTGGTAAGAAGTTTGTAGACACACAGAGTCTTGATGAGATGACATTTTGTTTTCACATTTATGCAAGGGATAATATCAAGCGTAAACACAAAGTGGTTTCAAGAAACTACTGCATTAAAATAAAAATACACAATTTACCTTTCCAAGCTCCAGAAATGCTTTTTTAAATTTCTTTTTCAGAAAAATCAACCAGGGGCATCACTGCTACCCCTGCTCTCCAGATTATATTCACTGTCTGAATGCTGGGAAAAGCTTTAATTTTGTGAGAAAGACAGATTCAGTATGTTTTCACTGAGTCAAGGATGAATCAAATTGATAAACTTTGAAATATGAAAGTCATTCACACTCTGTATATTTTCTGTACGGCTCACTGGCTTTGGTTTTATTGTTCATTCTGTTCCCCACCAACATTTCCCACAGAATCTGGCTCAACGTCATGACAGTGCAGTCCAAAGCTGCTGTGATATGGTGTAGCTAAAAATAAACTTTATACTTTGACATGTGCAGTCAGCTAGCCGCACAGCTAAGAAGCTAACTAGCAGCTACAATACTAGTTACGGGTACAGCAGTTACAAGTACTTTGGGAAACTCCTGAAATCTCAGGCCAGAGAACATCAAGAACTAAAAGAAAACTTTTCTTCACAAAATAAGATCCAATTTTAGTTTCCGTTATGAAGATGGAATGCTGTAAAGTGCTGTGCAGTTTTCTACCATTTTGCACTCCAAAAGTGACATAAAGCATTTAATCCCTAAATTGAGTTAAGGATAAATTTCACTGATAGCATTTTTAAAAGTATTTCTTATAATATCTCATTATGTTATTGCAAATTCTTTAGGCAACAGGCATCATTAGCGAAAATCTGATACTATTATGGCCCAAGTCAGTAGCATATTCAAAGTTCATTCCTGTTAATAAAGCAGACGGCTGGTTGATTGGACATGCCCTCTTCCATTTACTCAAATATTTGTCACTCAAAGGCAGGGTAGAAAACTGCTTCACAACAAGTTGCTTGCCTGTCATGAGGTAATTTTTTAAGAAAAAAAGTTAAGAATTTGACACACTGTAGTAATTTCAATCAAATCCTTCAGATTTAATTGGGCGTCTTCTTGAGTATGGCAGCATGATACTGGGTTTAGATACATGGAGCTAGAAGGCTGTTTGTCTCCCTTACCTGTGCGGACATAAGTGAAACTAACCCTAACCCAGTGGATGCTTAAAGATTAGAATTAATAACACTTATCTGTATCTTCATATTTTGTGCTATTGACATAGGACCGTCTGGAAGGACATGTTAATCTCGTGTATGTTATCCACTTTAAATGCAGGACTAAAAGAAAAGTAAAAGTCTGATGATGTCATCGTCATATTCAAAGCCTGTTTTCTGATCATGCCATTTACTCATGTGTGTATAACCACGAGCATGGATGAAGTGTACTCCAATAAATATGTATAATGAATTGTAAATAAAGCAAACTGATACAAAATATTTTTGAACTACTACTCTAAGATAACAGTGCACATTAGTATCAGAAGAATTTAGCTTAATTATTTATTGTAAAAACACAAAGCAAGCAAAAGTCTTGCTGGTGTGAGAGGCAGTTCAATGTTTACAGGCGACCACAGCAAACTGAAAATATGATAACGGTCACTGGTCCTAATTATAATGCCTTGTCCTCTCACTGATGTGGTATGTCTCCTCCTCTTGTCTTCAAACACAATTCATACCTGCTTCTCTTGTATCTGACATATGATCAGACATTCTTTCTTTATGCCACACACTGACGACTTCAGCAGCTTTCTTCTTAGTCCTGTGC
>JAQMCX010000020.1:2471225-2504964 GCA_029814765.1 Acanthurus leucopareius | reverse complement strand
GATTCTGAATAATTCATCAATATTATGTTCATGTTCCAAACTGATTATTTAAATATTTCAGTATCTAAATTTTAAATATTTAATTTCTTTAATCAATGCAAAACACTTACTTTGATTAAATGTCTGTTTCATTTCCCATTTATATTTGAAATTGAGATATTTATCAGAGCAAAAGGCAATACTACTGAGAAAAATATTCTGTTACGACTTATAGCCCAGCATCTAAAGCCTTACTTGAGTAAAAGTAAAAAAATATTAGTACCATATTTAAAATGCCAATATTTAAAGTGTTCATAACACATTTCAGAATGTATACTGCTGGATTATAATGAATTTAGTTGTGCATCACTTTACCTTAAAGTTGCAGCAGATGAAGATGGATCTGATTTGGTTTGTCTACAGAGTAGCTGGTAACTAAAGCTGTCAAATAGGCTGTCAAAAATACTCAATAAAGTTAGTAAAGTTTGTCATAAACTCATAATCTCTCTAAGGACACAGGGCTGTGTAATTGCTTGATCACTCACATGCAGGCAAACATAACTTTTCAATCCATAGGGATTCATTTTTGGTGGTTATTTTTAAAATAATTAGCTTTTATTTTTTGGAAAAACAATTTTGACTTACTAAGAGCTGAGATCAAAACTGTTTTAGTGACTCACCTGGACGGGACTTTATGTGACTGACAGTAAAATTAACAAGCATGACTAGGACAAGCTGGAAGTAAATCATTTTCATCATCTTATATATGTGTTCGGCCAGAAGATGTCAAAACTATGAAAATGATAAATCAACAACATTCTGAATGATGTTTTGCTTTTTTTAATCTAGGCCTCGATGCCCTTACATGAGGCCTTTGTGCCCTTAATGGCCTCTCCGCGGGCCAAGTTGCCTTGCCCCTAAAATAATGAAATTCCAGGCCTGGTTACAGCATCATGACCTCTGTTACCTCTGTGTTCTTCTCCCCCTCACAAAGGCAGTTTTGACATTTAGGTGATGATGAGAATAAACAGCAGACATGGAGCTGTGGAAAGGAATTCAAGCCAATGATTATCAAAACTGTAGATTGAATATCTTTTCATTGAACACTGGCTTGATTGGATTGGTGTCTTACTGCACAAACAATCTGTCTGCAAGCATGTGATTGCTCTGGACCAATGGGCAACCATGATTAGACACTGCAGTATGGATGTACAATTCACATTTGTTAGAACTATTACTATAACAAATATTTCTTCTACCTCAAAGAAAAGGCCCTGACACTGATACAATGTACAGAGCTATAGGAGAAAACAACAGCTTACATGTCCTCCGTAATTTATGTTTGTTCATGACTAAAACTTACATATGCTTATGTAGCTATTGCAGTCGGATGGCAGTCTCATTTATTTACCATACAAGCTTAAGCATGTGCCCTGCAAGCAAATGAGCACAGGCCTTTTTAGTACTGAGCCATTATGGTTTTACCTGATTTATAGGCTTTTATATTACTAATTGGGGTCAGGGCACAAGCAGTAAAAGAGGACTGCAGAAAGAGAGAGCACGGATGGAGGTCAGTTTGTTCTCTGCCTTGTTTACCATCTCTCACTGTCTCCAGCCAGCCCTGCTAAATGTACACACAGACGTCCGTGAGCGTGTGTTTATGTGTGTATGTGTATGCACACGCGCGGGCCCGTTAAGCTGTTAAACACATTGTATATATTTATCCCAGGGGATGAATCCGGGGCATCCAACTGATGAGTCTTGGATTTAGCCTGATCAGTCTGGCTTTGGGGGGGGAAGAGGGGAGGGAGTGATGGAGGGAGGCTGGGGATGAGTCACTGTTATTCAGCCGGTGGCTAGCGGTTAAATGGATATATAAGCATGCAGCCTAACCCTGTTGACACGATGTGGGTTTAATCTGCACAAGTCAACCGGTGCAACGCGTGAGAACCGGGGAGACAGAGTTAATCAAGTAAAATGCAGCCTCATCAGCATGTACAAAAGGAAAAAAAAAGAAAAAGAAAAAGAAAAAATAAAACAATAGATGGGCATGATGAAAACAAGCCTTCACCCACAAATAAACCTTCCCACCGGCTCAGTTGTGGATAAAACACTAAAATGAAGCTTCGCTTTCACTCTGATGGTTTTATTTTCCGAGAAGCAGAGGTTATTTGTTGGTTTAAATGTGCTTGAGGAAAGGTTGAGGAAGTGGGCTAACTTGGTTCTGTCTAATCCAATCTGTCTTTCTGTAACGGTAAAGGGTCCTGTGTGTTATGACACCACCATGGCCTTAAACAAACTCCCTGACCTCCACAGCCCCCTGCGTCTCTGTCATCCCTCATTTTTCTGCTCCTCTGTTCATTCCTCCTCTCTTCTCTTTGCCTCCTTTATGATTTAGACAATACGTCATATGTAGATAAATGTATCAGTTCCGAAAAGATTAATGGATTAATCATTAAATAAAGTGATTAACCAGAAATGTAGTTATTTGATCATTTGTTTAGTTCATTTAATAAAAGAGACAAATATGAGCTTGTACCACCTTTTTTTTTTTTACATATAAGAGCATGATGATGCGATCCTGGGGATTTTTGGAAATGGGAAGTTAGGTAAACTGGGAATATTATGACATTGCACCAAACATACTGATTCATATTGGTTTTTCAGTTGAAATGTGACTTATCCTGTTTATGGCTGCGTATTGTGTCTCTCTTTTTTTTTAAAGTACTGAAATGAAAGAAAAATTGACAGGGACAGTGAAAGAGCAATGCTTTCCTTCATCCATCAAAACCACTGTGGTCCCCTTGAGCAAGGCCCTGAGATTCAGCCTCTCTTGTGGAGCCGCTTACCGACTGTCACATCAGACTGTGAATGTGAGCAGCTTTCAGGAGTGAATGTATGCCTGTGAAAAGGACTTTCACAATGCTTTCTTTCATGAGAATAGGAGCATCACTCTTTGTAAAGCTTCACTAGATAAATAAAACTCACAAAAATACTTTCTTTTTAATGTCTGCCCCTTTAATTTAGTATTAAGTACTTTTACAACCACTTGTATTGAGATACATTTTATATTTCAGCAGTTTATCTTTAAATCCAAGGAAAAGAAGGTTTGTAGAAGAAACAAGCTAATTATTAAGTCATCCAAAGTATCATATTGTTAGAATTTAAAATATACAAAATATACAAAATATACACTGTAATACAATAATACAAATATTAACAACCAGTACTACTATGAGAAAATATGTGGATTTTGAAACAACTCTGAGCCCTTGAATAAAGATTCCTTGAACCTTGAGCCTATTATGAATGTTTTTATGTTAAAGCTTTGCTGAGTTCGACGGTTCATTTCTCGACCTTGGAAGCGCTTACAGAAACAGTCTTAACACAAGGTTTACTTGTTCACTCAATCAAAAGCCTTATACTAAGATGATGTAACTACACAAACTCCATCTGCTGATGGAGACCGTGTAGGTTGGTCCAAAGCTCTGGAACAAATGAGTAAAAGGCCCTTGATTTTAGAGTGTTCTGTAAACAGACCAGCACCGGCTGTAGAATAAACACTTAATAAAATTGCATCATTTTAGAGCATGAAAACATTCAAAGCCTACTGTATTTCAGATTTTTAAGAAGACTGCATGTGTCCCTTTATCTACCTACATTCTCCTTTTTGCTCTTTTCTGTCATTTGTGGGTCAGATCATTCTTTCCCTCTCCTCCTCACCTCTCCTCTCTGTTCTTTCCCTCACTCCCCCTTGAGCTGTCCGATGCTGTTTGTTTGTGTTTGCCTCTCCAGGAAGTTCGAACAAAACGCTGGCATGTCTCCCTTTCCTCCCCCACCTCCACCTCGCTCGTCCCAGCTGTTTCCTTTATCCTCCCTCTCTCTGCCTCAGCAGGACTCCTCCACCTCCCTCCACCCCAATCCATCAATCCTAATCCCTAACCTGCGTTCCTCAGCAGGGGACAGGGTCGGTACAGGGCACTGACAACCCTCCAACCTGCCAGAACATCCATCCCACAATGCCCCCCATTTCCTCCCAGCATGCTCTGCGCTCTCCACCCTGGCACCCTGGCGCTGTTTGTTGGTTGCCTCTGATTGGCCAGTTGCTGCAGCATCAGAAATGAACGTAAGGTGGAAAAAACAGCCATTTCCCCTCCACAGACAGCCTGGAATTTAACTACCAACCCAGCTGACAGTTAAGTCGTGCATTAAGACAGTATACTTGCCCTTTTGAAGTTTTTACAGCTGCCAGGTCACTGGGGGTTATGTGACCAGCTGTCAAGTGCATATAAAACTGTTTACATCTGTCACTGTGTTTGTATGCAGGAGTGTGAGTGGTGTGAATTCCAGGATGTTGGCGCGGCACTGCCACCAACCTCAGAGACAGGAAACTTAAATCTTTCCCACTTGGTACTTTGTCACTGCAAAGCCAGACAGAACAAGGCCAGGCTCACTCTGTGTGTGTATGTGTGTGTGTGTGTGTGTGTGTGTGTGTGTGTGTGTGTGTGTGTGTGTGTCAGGGGGAGGTTGTGTGTGAAAGGTAAGCAATGTGAGAAATTGCTAATCATTTTCATAAATGCGCATCGGGAGGGCATTACAGAAACTCTGGGCTGTTGACAAAGTGTTCGCTTATAATCATATTCTTCTTGCTGCTAATTCAGATGATAATCATACCTGGTCGCATTAACAAACAAGTTTAGTCCATCATTAGCAGACGCTGCAGGTAGCGTGAGGCAAGAAAGGCCTGGATGACTGCACAATGAGAATAAGAGGCAGACATTAATGTATTCAGGAAAGTAATTATGTAAACAGAGCTATTGCTTGGACATGAGCAGGAGAGATTATGGGGAACAGGCCTGAGGATGATTCACACTGCGGAGACTAGCAGACCGCTCTGTCTGCTACCTCAGGTGACCCGGTGGAAACGCACGCTTTTTGTACACACAGAAACCTGCATTTGTCAAATACACAAACACTCCCAGGATTATGCAGGAGCATACTCCAAACAGTTACTGCACTATACAGAAACTCACACATAGACTGCAATCAAAAGCTCGAAACAATCAGCTCATACACACACACTCTCTGGCACACACACCACTCTTGACACATGTAGTCATAGCAAATGTAAACAGGGACTAACGGTATTCTTTGAGGTATGTAGAAATACAGGTAACTCCGGGCTGGATTAGCAAACAGGCAAACAGGGAACCGCCTAAGGACCAAGGATCACAGTACAACATCACCTTAGGCAGGTCAAACATTATTAGCCAAACACGGCTCTTTCTTGTTGAAGGGCATTGTGTCAAAATCTTCCTTTGACGTAGATGCATGGGTGAACCATGCAGTTCACTTGCACGGATATGATCACTATTCTATTGCAGGTGAAGACTTTGCAGTTTTAGTCTGAGCTTTAAACCACAGTTTTGGTCATCAGTGAAAGTGTGGACTGAAGTAACAGATGATAAACATGAAAACTGGGGTCTCAGGAGCACCTTGAAAATAACTTTATGTATCTCAAGGGGTTTATCATGATATATACAGAAAATGTCTCAAATGAGAGTTGTGTATGTGTGAAAGTGATCAAAAACAATGAGTGCTAACGTTGCTTTGTAAATGCTGAATGTGTAAAATAGCAACTGTTTAGCATCATGTTCATAATGTTAACTTAAGAAGGTGATAGTGTGCTAGTTTTTTGGTTACATCCTGTTTCTGCTGCTCCCAACTGGCCTAAAATTAAAATCTGTTATTGCAGGATCAAGATTTGTAACACAAGTCAAAGAAAAATGCCAGTTAAACATGAAAAATGAAATTTGTGTAAATTAACTCAAAACAAACTGATCTTGTGCACACTTGCTGATCTCCTTGCCAACAATTTTCTGTCACCATTTTTCCTGCTCTGGCACGGAAATGACAAAGTCTCTATTCTTAGTCTCACCCACAGAGGTCTGACTAGTTAACATGTTATGCTAACCAGAGAAACAAATATTGATGAGCATAACACCAGATCTATTCAGTTCAGAGATGTGGTTTGTAATTCAGATTTCTGGAAAAAGTGGTTCACAGTTAAGCTGCCCTTGAAAGTGTGCTGTTTTTGAACAATATTAAATAAAGAACTTGGCCGTGTCAAGATACACACTGCATAAGGAGTGAAATGTGCAGTGTTGGGATATGGTATCAGTTGTTAGCGCAACAGCAATCTTTTGCTCCAGGGCCTCCTAGCAGGTTAATCCACCTATGGTCTTATCCAACATGGCAGTGCATGCACTCAGTATTGCTCAACACACACTTAAGTAAGTGCAGGCACAATCATTTTACCAAACCGTGTCTCTCACACACACACATACACAAGCCAGCCATTCCCTGAGGCTAATAATTTTTGATAGTTTTAATACACAACCCAATGTTGTTCTTTCCATGACTCCCTGGTCTTTCTCCCTCACATGCTGTTGTTTCTTGGAAAACACTGTTGTCTTTGGATAAAAATATGTAATGCAGACGGATGAAGAATGGGACGACAGAAGATGATGGTCCAGAGCAACTTTTATAAAAATGCTCCCTTATCAAGACTTCGCGGAAAGTTGCTTTTGCAGCCAGAGAGTTGTCATATTTAGTCATTTCTAACCCTATAATTTAGCTTTTTCAATGTTTTCCATTTGCAAGCAAAACAAAAACAGGATATCCCATTCCGTCTGTGTGTTATGCCTGCATGTGCATGTGAATGCATGTGCTCCTGTTTGTGTTTTGTTTTTGCTCTGTCTGTGATGTAACGGTAGTCAGCAGCGACGGTTGTTTGTTTGGCCTACTTTCTCTCTATCTGCTCTCATCATCTGGCAGAGGGGAGGAAAATCCCATGGTTCCCTGTGTGTGTGTGTGCAATGGGTGGGGAAGTGGGGTGTCACACCTGAGCCTGATGATTAGTTGCAGTAACCCCCACTAGATACATGCACACATACACACACACACACACACACCCAGCCAATCCCCAGGTTAATGACACTGACATGAAGGATATTTGCTCCCCTCTCATTCCCTCAGAGATCATTAGGCGGTGTTGTGCGACCTGATTCATCTTCCCCTAGCCAACACGTGTCCACTGGCCCACAGTTCCACCAGATGTATGCCCTGCAGCTACAGTCGCACTGCCATCTCTCACTGTGTGCGTGTGTGTGTGTGTGTGTGTGTGAGACTGTTTTATGGCACAAAACCCACCTTTTCCTGGCTGTTCGGGGGATAAGGAAACAGGGTCACCATTGCAGTTGTTTGCAGAGGATTATAGCCTCTACCCAACCATACCTCCATCCTTCTATCCATCCATCCAACCTATCACCCCAGCCTGCGATCCATCTCTGCCCCCTCTGGTTGCTCGCGGCTACTCTCATTACTTTCAGGGATCCGAGACAGAGAGGCTCATGTTGGGAATGATCCCCCTTTATCTTCCTCACTTTTTCTCTCTTGAGGATTGAGAGAGAGAGACATAGAGACTGGATTGAGAGAGAGAGACATCCAGGGTGAGAGTGTGAAAGAAAGAGCGAGATGATGGGGCCTGGTGGGGTGTAAATGGGGTGAGATGACAGACTGGAGTCGGGAATTGGGGGGGGGATTATGGAGGCAAGAGACTTAACAGGAGTGGGGATGTGGAATGGGGTGGCTGTCGTCATGGAGACGAGTCACCGTGGAAACAGCCCTTTTTCCAGACAGACAGTCAGGCAGACAGGCACACGGGGGCTGACTGCTGAGTATGTGAATATGAAAGGGGTATGTGGGTATTAGGCGGCAGCGACCACGCCCACACACACACACACACACACTTATCTGCTCTACTCCAAATAGAGGAATGGTACTGGAAGGATGTAGTGCAGTGCCTAAAAACTGCTAATTTTGAAGAAGGAATGAGAGAAACGATAAAAAAGAGGGAAGGTTTGACTTGAAAAAACAAAGTCAATTGAAAAGCTTTTGATTCACAGAACAACATAGCAGAAAGAAACTGAATGACAGACAGGGACTATATTTCTTTATATACATTTCCTTGAAACCAGAAATGATTGAATAACACTATCTAGCAGCTTGGTTAGGCTGTATTTAGGAATAGTGTTGCTTTGAGCTAAAAACTTCTCACAAAAAAAGGTGCTAACACAGACGTTTAGCAGGTATGATGTGCAGCATTCCCCATCTTTGTTTAGCATACTGGCATTAGATAATTAGCACTGAATACAAAATAAAGACAAAGGTAATGAGAATGTCACATGTTTTGCAGGTTTTTGGTCACAGTTCTCAGTAATGAATAAGTCAATACTTAGACTTGACATGACACTAGAGAAAAAATGAAAGGATGAAGTTAAAGAGCTCATGCTGTTTATGTTTTAGTTTTAGGGGCTTTCTCTTTCTTTTATTGTGTTATATGTCTTTATGATGCATGTCTTAAGAAGAGCTGGACTTGAATGGAGTGTTTCAGGCAAAGGGTGCAGCAGCAGCAGACAGTATGAGAAAAGCAATGTTGTTTTTAAACATTGCATCATTTGCACAATTTAAAATTAAAACATGTAACATGTTCTAGAAGACACTTAAAACATAGCTATGAACCTGAAAAGGCCTTTTTATTAATAGCATTTCACTTGTTGGGGACAACGAATGTTTAGACTGAAAATATTGACCACCCATCTAACTTCTGTCAGAACTTTGTACTTTGTAAATGGTAATTTCATGATGATGCCAAAGGAGATTCACCAAAACCATTGGGATACATCCTCTGGGAAAAAAATGAACTTCTGTATGTTAAAAACAATATGTATGTGCATGAAACCATCTAATAGATGTTAAGATATATCACTGCAGGTGAAAACTCCCGCTGATGGTGGTTGAAAAAACAGGGGATCAACATATTCTTCAGGATTGGTACTCTGGATACTTTGAATGTCTTCAGGATTTTTCAATTCTTGAGATATTTCAGTCAGAACGAAAGTGCTAAACTGACTGACATCCCTACCGTGAATAAAAAGAGACACAAGAATGATCATAGTCTCCTGTTTTGAAATGTCCAACAGTTTTGTACAAGTTGCTCATTTCTGATATTTTTAGTCAGTGCCTAATCAGCTATCAGCTGAATGAATAGCATGGCAAGGCCTCATTTCCAATGCACCATTATTCAAAAGCAGCTTTAGAATTTCTGTCATGTCAATTAAACGTGTCCACAGCCACCTCCAGAAATGCCATACCATCTGTTGCTCCCACTGACAAAGCCCCCATTTGTGGTTCTGATGCCTTTGTATTGCAGAGTGAATGTCTTTGTTGTCTTTAAACAGTTTAAAATGTGGCAGACAAATTAACCCTTAAAGGCATCTTAAGATGTTTCTCATGAAAGTGGACATTCAGAACACCAACTTGATTTTTAAAACAACTTGATTTTTGGTTTTTCACTTTGCCTTTTTTCTTTATCTCCTTTGAAACCTTTCGTTTTAATGCTGTCATGTTAACAGTGGACTTCATAACAAGGTGAATGCTGCCCGTAAGGCCTTCAGCACGTGCTGCTCTTTTGGGATGCACTGATTTCTTTTTTTTTCGGAGAGGGAACAATGATGATGCGGTGACTTTCAGTAAAGCCACTCAGCGCTGTGGGCCAAATCCCACCACTCCCACCCTACACTGCTCACATACCAGGGAATGTGAGTTGTTGCATCAACATTTCATAAGGATGCTAAATAAAGAAAAGGAATCCTATAAAGTCAGGCCAATTTGCTTGCACCATCACTTTGAATCTGCATCAGAAATGTGGCAGAGACCAATGTTAAGGACTCAGTTTATGTGTGTGGAATGATGTTCAATAGATGCTGGCCTTGTGTGAACATTACAACCTTTTATTGACAGAAAAACAGAATTCACACACTAGAAAATGCTTCCTTAAGGTTAGCACCTGAAATGTCACATGGAGGTATGGGGATGCATTTCAATGAGAGTACAATCCAACTCTATTTTTCAGTTTTCACATTCTTTTGTTAAACGCCAAATTCCTTTAACTATTTACAACTTGTGACAAACATATAACAGCAATCTGGTGTGAATGGTTACACACAAGTTAAGCATGGGCTTCATTATGATGTGTCAAACACAATGTTTGTGTGTGAAAGTGGTTGTAATCACCACTTCAAACATTTCTCACCTTTCTTGACAGGAGGTACACATACTTCACAACACGTAAGATGTGGGAAACATGCTTTTGTAGCAGATGGCTTTGAGGGACAACACTGAAGAAGTCCCAGTATCATATAACCCCAAGCTGAAAGAACATATGCTTATTGGGAAGTTAAACATTTAGGGAATAGGTGCACTGGTTTCCTTTCTTTGTCTGAGTGTCAGGTATAAAGCTGGAATGAGGACGTACAGGACAGCTTTAAACAAAGAGTTGATGCATTTATGGAAATCATTATGAATGTTTGGTTTAAGAGAGCAACAAACTGCAAATATTTCTCCAAGACTAACAACCAAGTGCTGTATCCTGAGGTCTTGTCGTCACAGTGTGGTTGGCAGGTTTTGCTAAAGCCTTGCCTGTACAGGTGGTGATACAACACCACCTGTGTAACAAGGTAACACAACACATTCCTGCTGTGTGTTAACTTCTTGTCTACAAAACCTACGGGAATGCATCACTATGTGTGTGTTCTCATCTGTTGCTTGTGACAGTGAATGAATTTTAGCAAACATTTGACTAGTTTTTCAAAATATCACGTAGCATTAAAGCATCATTACGTAGACATTGGTATTTTGTGTGGTTTGGCGCTGTAGTAACAAACAAACAACAGTTGTCAGTTATAACGTATCTGCTCACTACAAACAAACTTCAGTTGCGTCACAACAATGTTTTGACCCAAAAATGAATGAAAGATCCTTAACCAAAGACCAAACATGATGATCTTCAAATTTGGAAATTATTTCAGGCAGAAATCGTTTTCCAGAAGTTGTGGGGCAACAACAACTGAACAACAGCGTCATCCTCCTCCTCTGTTTATATACAAAAGGTCAAGTAGTCTGAGAGATGGCAGAGTGAAGGCGGAATTGTTTGCAGTAAGACCAAAGGCATTCATGGTGGGAAATTTCCCGAGTAGATCACGTTCCTCATGTAGCACTTTGGTAAAACTGATAAATTCTTAGAAGCACACACAGGAAAAGAAAGTACAACTAGACCGCTAATTATGTGTAACACTCTGTTTTATCTATGTGCTCTTTTGCAGAAGAATGCAATGATACTATAGAGGTAAAGTATCTTTGAAGTTTATAATTCAAATCAGTGAATACAGAAGCAGAATTAGATGGGCACACAAAACCTCACCTGTAACAACATGTCATTTCAGTGAACAAAGACGTGAAAAGCATTGAAACTGAAAAAAGTGTGGCTTAACTGCAGAGGCAGTAATCATGAAAAATACCTATTACAACAGGAGTGTTACTGACAATGGGAGCTGATCCACTCAAAAACTCTTTCCTGCTGACATGAATGAGGGAAAATAACATTTTGACATGATAACTTCCAAAGGCTTGGACACTATATGCAGCTTTAGTAAGTTAAAACCGTCCTAATGTTTTTTTCTTACTACTACTTTGTTCTGATTTATGAACAATGAGAAACCTGACGTCAACAGCAACGAGCTTAGTTGCATTGTTTTATGCATTTCTTCGAAGTAGTATCTTGTGCAGAATAGAGTACTAAAGAATCAAGGAAAAGTGCTTTTGCTCCCATTTAAAAAAAAAAAAAGCATATATCATGGAACTATTGTTCTTTTTAGAATCTGGTATTGAAAGTTTGGAAAGATTTGGACAGGGATGGAAGCCACCTCTTGTTCAAGGTTTTACTCTGTCATCATCACACTGTGGAAAAAAGACAGGTGGTGCTTCTTTTTCTTCCAGGCAGCTGCATCCTGACATCTGCAGTCAAAGTGCTCCGTCCAAACCCCCTCAGATAATCAGTCCCAGAAATAAGAGCAGAGCAGTTGTAACAAAGGTATCTGGCAAATGTAGTGAATCAAAGTGTAGAGAACTGGTTCAAACAGGAGCAGAGGTAAAACTTTAAAAGTAACGTTCAAGAAACTTGTTTCTTATAAAATACAGTTGTTGGCAGTTTCACACACATGGTAACCTACCTGGCAGCCCCCTTTGGGGCAGGAAATGCATCCATGCATTCGCACACACTAATTGAGGCCAAGTTACCAGTCAGATGACTGAGTGAACTCATTACATGATACATTCTAGGGTGAATCAGAGGTCAGCACGGTAACTAGTGTTTGTTTATTTTCCCTACAGAAATCATATTCATTCACTTCATATTTTCCCCCTGGCCATCCATGCCCCCGTGTTACTCTATGCCCCTGGAGGGCTCATCCCCCTGTTTGAAAACCTCTGGGTTAAAGATAATATAAACAGCTTTAGAGAGTTAGCCATCTTTAAACATATAGATTTATATATATATATATATTTTTGTTTGACCTGACTGCTTCCAGTCATGAAGCCCAGCGAGGTTAAAGAAGTCCAGGTCAAACTCTTACTTCCATCATACATTCACAGAGCGTGCTGCACAATTGGCCATTAGTGCATACATCATGAGTCACTCAGATCAAAGTGATAAAAATAAAACCTGAAATGAACGCCACACACATGCTTAACCTTGCAGATCATCCAACTTGACCAGCGCAAAAAAAAAAAAAAAAATAGCCACGCTCAGGTTGTCAGAGTCATAATAAACAAACTGCAGCTGCTGTAATCAGGTTAAAAACCCATGTTGTGCACTGTCAGGCTAAGTGCACGCGAGGTGAATCCTGTGTAGAAGCATCACCCCTCATCCATACTGCAGTGACTCACACATGCGCATCGCATATAGAACAGATTGGGTCTGCGGCAGCCAACAGAAGCACGTGGCTATAGAGTTTGTCCTCAGGTCACCTCTCGATAAGTTAGTTACAGCTACTTTAGAGAAGTCCCTGCAGCCTCACGTTGGACTAGACTCTGTATACAAGGCCAGTCTGCCTGTAAACTATCTCCATTCTCTCTTTTTTTCATCCAGATTTTTTCCCTCTGTTCAATTTTCTGTTCAATCTGCTTTGTTTATATTATTGTTAGAGGAACAGTATGAGAAAAGCATCTAAACTCAATTGAAGCAAAACAAGAAAATAAATGTTTCTTTCTCGGTATGTATACGCCACTTGATAAATCTTGTTTGACCATGACATCTTAGCGTAAACACATTTTCGTCCCCCTCTGCATCGTTTCTCTTCTGTTCATCTGCTCTGGACTGAACTGAACTCTACTGTCCCTGTTTCCCTTCTTCCTCTCTCCCTCCCGTCCTCTTCTCTCTCTCCTCTCCTCCCCTCCCTGTCGTCCCACCTCATCTACCCTCATCTTCTCTCCTCCTCCCTCTTGTCTGCTTCATTCACCCGCCTCCATTTTTCATTACCTTGCCTCCTCCCTTCTTCCTCCCTCCCCCTTCCTCCTCAAACGTGAGAGTTGACTTTAGGAAAGGAGGGTAGAGTTTGAGGTGATCCGGGGTGAGATCGAGGGAGTGAAGGCAGAGAGAGAGATGGAGCTAGAAAACAAGCGAGAGAGAGGGCAGGCGAGGTGAGAGACACTAAATGAACTGTATGTGTGTGTTAGAGAGAGAAAGAGGGAGCGCGAGAGAGAGAGAGAGAGAGAGAAAGAGAGAGAGAGAAGTGGGGGAGGATAGAAATAGTTTCCACTCTCATGTTGCAGCAGCACAGTCTGGATCCACTCAGAGCAGCTCCCTGGAGGATGACCAAGGCTCTTTTCTCTCTGCCTCACTCCTTCTCCCGAATGTTTAGTGCTGATAAACTGTTTGTGTCCAAAACAAAACCTGGTGAGATAAGGCTGCTAAAGCCATCAGTGGGCTCTCTGTCTCATATTTTTATATCTTTGTTTTCTCGCTCCTCTCTGGCCGATAGGGATTAAGTGGCTGGTGAAACTGTGCAAACACAGATCCCCCCCCCATCCTTATCGCGGCCAGCTCTGCATTAACTCTCAGAATGGGTGTGTGTTTGTGTGCGTGTGTTTCAGTGTGTGTGTCTGCACCTATTTATGCATGCCTGACAGTGCTGTACTTGCACTGGTGTTTGAAGTCATTATGAGTCAGAGACACTGGGTCAAGCCTCCTCTGCACACTCAGCACATTTCCATCATTGTACATTAACAACAGAGTCTGTGTTTGTGTGCATATGTATTTATATTACATTATGTATGCCTGCATGTGCTGCACGTCTTTGATTGCGCCTCTTTATCTTTATGCATGTGAATATCTTCGCCTGTGTTTTGGAGTGTATTTACATACTGTAGCTATTTGACATCTCCAGGGTTTTGAATAGAAGAAGAAGAAGCTTTCATGCTTTATTGTGACAAAAACAACATGCAGGTTTAATGAGGCAAAGGAGAGAGGAGATCTGCAGACACAAAGCTGCTGCATCAAATGATGGAATAAAGTTGTTTATCTGCACACACATACTAAACGCATATATTTTACACATATCTACTAAAGGATTGTGCAGTGATAGAAGGGGTTTTTACATTTTCTACTCAAGAGAGAGTAAAAATACCTCAATACCACATTTATGTGTAAGAAGCATCTTTCATGTTGTACCCTGTCTATTTTTACTTAGTAATAAACATGCAAAGTATTTAGTACCTGAAGCTGTCAAGCACATGCAATGGTGTTAAAAGTATATCTCACCCACTGTGATGTACCGTAGCAATCACAAGTTCAAGAGATATTTCCTCAGGAGTTAGTGGAGACCAAAACAAAGCTACAAGAGACTAAACACTGGACTTGCATTCACCAAGTGTCCAGAAAAATGAGTTTGATTAAATGCCAATGTTGCTCTGACTATCCCATGTGAAAACAGGCAACTATTTGCTAAAAGGTTTGCTAAATCAAGTTAATTTCAGTGTTGTGTTTACAGCTAGTTTCAGCTGGTGGGGAAAACAAGTTGTAATCAGATCATAGACATAACAACATCTTTTAAATTGGATATGGAAAACTTATTAGCAAAAAGCTGCCTATTTACACATAAAGTGGAACATTAGCATTTGTTTGGAGTAGCCTGTCCAAAGTTTGTTCCTTTATGGGTATGAGTTGCTATTTACCAACTCCTGAGAAAAATATCTGTAAGCAGATAAATATTTCACTTTTTTCACCAACTTGTGGCCTCTTTCCTCCCTGTTTTTTGGTGTTAGGGAGGTAGTATACATCAGTTTTATCATAGCTGTTTTATGCTAAACACAGCTGTCTGTTGTCTAGAAAAGTGGCTGGTGGGAGCAATACAAGAGAAGAAAGTTCTGGGCTGGAATACCAAAACAATGAGCTGAAACTGAAATGTGGACCTGAGAGGAACAGCAGGCTCGAGTGATAAGTCTCTGTGGGTTTTTCTCCACCACTGACACCTTCCAAACTTAGCAAAGATGTTTATCTCAATTTCAGGGAAATAAATCTCTACAAACTGGTTAAAACTGGGTACAAAAGTAATGCAAGACTGATCACTGGGTTTGATTCCAGCTCTGGCCCTTGTTTGCATGTTATCCCCCTCCTCTCTCTCTCTCTCTCTCTCTCTCCTCAGCCTTTCCTGTCTCTCCTCCAGCTGTCATTTTCTAAATAAAGCAGAAATCTAAAATAAAAAAAATCAATATCCATCACTTTAAGAGCATTTCAGACGGCAAGTAGTTTTCAGTCTGTGTAGATAGATCTGTATCACTAAAATTATTCCCCCTTCCTCTCTGCAAAACATATTAAGCTCTATGAAGTTGCAGTAAATTGAGATCTGGACTTGGCCACTTTAAGACATTAACATTGTTGTTTTGAAGCCATTTCTGTGCAGTGCTGGCCTTGTACTTGAGGTCACTGTCATGGAAAATGAATCGTTCCCTAAGCGCAGTATCTTGCAGGCTGCAGCAGGTTTTTCCTCAAGACTTGTATTAACTTCACAACCTTCCAATATGTTCATGGCCACTGAGTGGAACGTCTGAAACTCATTCTTATCAGACTTCTGAATAATCAACTTAAGACTACAGAAATAAAACAGGGTTGCTGTTGATTTTTCTTTCTGACTCTTTGACTCTGAGTTACATTACTAGGTAACAACCACAGTGACAGAGAGAGGTAAGGTAAGTAACCCAGTTTCACTGAGCCTCACTTGATCTCCCGTGGCTTACTGGATTAACTTTGGTATGTGTATGTGTGTGTGTGTGTGTGTGTGTATGTGTGTGTATGTGTGTGTGTGTGTGTGTGTGTGGGTGTGTGGGTGTGTATATGTGAGATATTCCTGCCCGAGTGTGTATCTACTTGTGTCTGTGTTGAGTGCGTGTTGAGAAAGACTTACTAGTCTTACTAAAAGAGTAGATGTGTTTATTGCATGAATGCGATCCACTTATGTTGTGCAGATAGAAGAGAGGTGTTGGGTCATTTGATGTCTGCATATATCTGTGTATGTGTATGTGTGTGTGGTGTGTAGAAATGCTACAAAGGTTTTCAGACAAATCAAAAACATTATTTAATTAATACAATATATATTTTCAGCTAGCTGCCTAGCTAAAGCTAACATGTTGAGGTAAGTGTTTATAACCGTAGTTAAAACATTTTATCTTGCAAGCTAATAACAATAAAACCAGCCTAAAATTACTAACGGTGCAGTTATTAGTAGGTCTTCTGTGACATTAAACACAGTGGTGGTCCAAGTCATCACTCCTCAATCCCCCAAAATAATATTGTACAGTTCAGCAGCCCAATTCACAGTAGCTTTGACAAGACACCAAAGCTAACCAGAGTATGTGAGTATCATCCACAGAGAACTGTTGACTTTCTTTTTGTACAGTTGTGGTTTCAGACTCTGTCTTTACCTCTTTACACAGAAGTGTAATTTAAATCCAAAAAACAAAAAGCCACACAATAAACACAGCCTACAACACAAAAAACTGAAAAGGGAATTTATTTTTTTTATACCTTGTTAACAAAATTAACCAATTAGCCAGTGTTGTTGTTTGATAAATATGAGGTGGATAAATACAAATGCATAATGCATGATTACAGCGTAATTCATTAATCAAAAGTGTAATTTGCAGGGATTTCAGCCATTAGGTTCCAGAGAGAGTGGAGTTTTGTGTAAAGGATCTGCAGCCATGTGTTGATAGATTATATACAGTGAATAAACACTTTGTTAATAAACACCATCATCATCATCATCATCATCATCTTTTGCTGCTTCTTTTTATTGTCACTGCTACTAGTCGTATTACGGCAGTGATCATTTTACAAACTTTGTCCTCTTTTGACACATGTCTAGTACGCCAACACAAAAAAACTGTAGTCCAGTTCAACAGGTCTGCCACAAAATGTTGACAAAAAATGATCATTTCAGTTTAGAAAAACTGAAATGATCATTTTTTGCCGACATTTTCTCAGAAATGTTAATTCAACTTATCATTAATTATGAGGCCATAGTTGAAATGTTGTACTGGACTGAGTTTACATTAAAAAGCAGTGTGGGATAAAAACATTAAAACACTGTCAGTACATAACACATTCCACTACAACACCACATCAGTAAAGTCCAAGTTTTGTCAAGACTTTGATTACATTCTATGTCAGGAGGAAACATAAAAAGTGAACCTGATCAGTCTTAACTACATTCAAAGCTTCTCTTTTTATGGCCATTTCAATTTGTCAGATGTTAAACTGAAGAGCAAAGGGAAGAAAAACTCTGGTGTTGTTTTGATTTGCAGTTGTGTGTGTTTGCATCCTCTGTCAACTAAAGCCACAAACTGTGTGTTTGGGCTCTGGAAAAAAACCTGATGTTCAGACTTTGTCCCGTGTGCACAGAAAGCCTATACTTATATTATTTTTTTTTTCATGAAGGAGTGGCTTTGAGGCTTCCTCTTATTTAGCATCAGATTTGTTTGGCCAACACAAGAGCTTGTTGGCAACCTTGTATAATATTAAGCAAAAAATATAAAATTATGTGAAATGACTATACTTAAGCACTGAGGTGCAATTACAGTCAGGATTTTGCATCAACTTACTAACGTAAAGACCTGTTTCTGGGGAATCCTGCAAAAGTTTTACAAGGACAGAGGAACAGAGCATCCCAGTTACCATAGTAACTTGCACTTTCTAATGTTAAACGGTAATTACTTTGTGAGAAAAGACAAAAACTACAGCTCCCATAAAAAATAAGGAAGAGCAGTTTTGCAGGTTAACTCTGTTTCATTCAAAGCAATAAATCAAAAACCCTCTCTTTAAAAGAAACTTTTTCATCTTGATATAACAGCAATCTCTGCAGTTTAAAATATTACAGTGTTCAGTCCTTTCTGTCCTCTGTGAACACGAACCCTCAATTTGCTCATGGATTCACCTCTTTTGTGATGAAGTTTACAAAAGTTTGCTTTGCCCAGGGGCCACTTTTGCAAAATAACAGGAGGCTAGGGGCCAGTTATTGGAAAAACAAACTTAATAGAATGAATGATAATAATAATCAAATGGCCTGCCCTTTTTGGCTAGAAAATATTAAGCGCCACTGGTTCTGTGCACTGCACAGATTGCTGATTTGCTAATTTGCAACCTCCAAACAGCCAAGTGATATACTGAATATTTATTAATTGGTAGAAACAAACAAAAAAGTTCCATTGTAAATGTTTCTTAGTTTAACAGTAATAAGAAGATGGTTGGCAGGCCAGCAGCCTATCTGGTCTAAAGTTTATAGGAAATATTGTTTGATACGGACAACAACTATTGTACATCTATCATCTAAATATGTAAAAGGAGCTGCACAACATACTGCTGCTTCATTCTGCTCTAGTTTTGGTTATAAGTATAGTTATGCAATAACAAATCTGGTTTCTGAGTGAAGTTTCTTTATTGATGGAACAGGCCCTGGCTTCAATTGATTAAATCCTATTCCATTCATACATTCAAAGCAATTACGTGTACAGTTGAAATGTATTATATAAATTACAAATGACAGACAGTACCATACACATGTTCATGTCCTGACCTACATTGTCTGAATCAAGGAACAACTAAGGCCATGACCTTGCCTTGCAAGGCCTTTTGACAATGAGCTCAACGTGAACACCTCTCCCACCTCCCCACTCATACACATGTGGGTTTACACTATAGACTAAAGCCTCCTGAGTAGCAATTAACAGCTGGCAGCATGGCTAACAATCCCTTTAACCAAAGTCTAATGAAAGCCCTAGCACCTCTTAAGTGTCTCTCCAACCGTGTAACAAGCTTTCCTCATTATCAGACAGCCACGGCCACATAACACCATGTTAATTATATGAGGGCAGAAGTGGGGTTTGTGGGACCGGTAACTGGGTTTGTCAATGTGTCGGCCTGATGTTGGTCAATTATGAAGAAATGTCTTTGTGTCAGCAACTTTATCCACCATAAAGATGGACATTCCTATATGTCTATAGACAGCCAATACACTGTAATTATTTCTTCTCCTTCCACACAACTTACCAGATGAATCCAAATGTCATCTATCAGTGACTTTAATCTAAAAATATCTGTATTAGTAATTCTATTGGAAATCCTTATCAGTCCGCCCGCAGGCAACACAATCAAAGGATGCTGTCTGTGTGCTGTTGATATTCTCTAAACACCAGCGTCTGCTATGAGACTGCAAGCACTGTTATCGACTCAAAACACAGGTAGAAAAGACATTCCTTTGCTTAAAATCTCACTGGAAATCAGTTTATCATACTCCATCAGCAAAAGATTATCATGTTTTGTGACTGTATTTGAATTTTTTTTGGTCTAATTGTCCGTTCCTCACCCTCTTTTAGTTGAAAACATCTAATGATTTGGAGTGGATCGAGGTCCCTCAGGGACACAGGAAGGACTTGCTCAGAATCTAAATAAGGGGGAGGTAAAGCTCTGCAGAATGACAGGAAATCAACAGGACATGGCGCACCAATGCTACATCACTTTTTGTCTCTGGATCTCTCATTGTTGTCCCTCTTTCTCTTTATCTTCCTGTCTTTCTCTCTCTGCACATTGTTACCTTGACATTCCCGTATCCTTTCCCTTTTTTCAGAGCCAGAGATTTCTTTCTAAAACCATCATCTGATCTGGAACCTTTTGTGAAGTGCCAACAGCAGCTTTATACAGCTGCACAGCACTCTCTTTGACATATTAGTCATGTAAATGCCCATCATATTCCTGTTAATGCTAATGCTAATGCTAAGACTTTCACCTTTTGATGTGATCGGTTTGGGTTTCATAGCATTTTATCAACTCTGTATGTAGTGTCAGATTAGCTCATTTGATTAAAATCCTCCTGCATCTCTCACAAGTTCTCCTTTAGTGAAGCTAAAGCAGCTAAAATTCAATAGAGATTATTACCTTTGTTCAATAAGTAGCTAGAAACACTGCAGTTGTGATTCGTAGCCAACTATAATTAATACAAGAGGTGATTAATAAGTTTTTGGCCTACGTTAAAACTGTACAGCTCTCATAACAGGCTCATGTAGTTTGACTCTCTGAGAGATTATGCAAAAAGTTTAAAGTTAATAACTTTTTAGTATTTCTCTTTCAGGTGAATAAAAATTGCAAGTGAGCACTGTCTGAGAAAATGGAAAATATCAGCCTTTGTGCTGTCATCTGCCACCTCTGTCACATGGGCTCACCCAAGGAAGCAGTCCATTAGGACATGTAGACAACACTGTGGTGCCAGCTCTTACAGCCTGGTGAGGAAATGTGATGCTGAATTCTAACAGGCAGAGGCAGTCATGTGACTGCATGAGGGCTGATTTGTCAGACACAATGATCGCCTCTCATATCCATGAATCATGTTGGTGCTTACTTTGGTCTCCACATAAGACATATGAAACAAAATGGCCTGAACTTGTTGTTCTAACCTCACATATGGTGCTTACATAAAGGTTTCAGGCGAAAACCAGGCTCGTGAACTTTGGTTCTGCACTATGTGCATCAATCAACCTACTGTGTTGTCTGCATGTGGCTGCAAGCCAGACACAAACTGTGACAGTTCACCATGAGTCCACGAACAATTACAGCACTCATGAGTAGTCAAACATCTGTCAGGGTCTTTAGTCTGTTTTAAATGGGATCCAAAAGTAATCCAAGTATTGAAATTTAACCCCAGATAAAATAATTATGCAGATTGATGTATATGGGTTTATTGATAACCGATTCATTGCTACTACGTTGGCGTTTTACTGAAGCAGTTTTATCTGGTGACCAACAAGTACGCCAAAAAGAGAAAACATGTTCATAACATAGCTTTGTTGCTCATATGGTTTTAATGCTGTTTTTAGTGTACCATAGATACAATGATGTGTCTGCACAAAATATTTCGAATATCTGTAGCATTGTGTTATAGTGTTTACTTGAATTATCTTACTAATATAAAACCTGAGATACACTAAACAGATTCATTTCAAATTATAGAAAAGTATATCTTTATATGTATATGTATATATGTTTATTTTTGATTTTGATATTAAATTTGACTTTTTCTGAAGTTTATTGAATTTAAATCACTACTTTCTACCTATACTATTTCAGCGCAAAAGGGCAAAATCCTATTAAAGGAACCTCTTTGGAAAAAAAGTAAAAAGTACAATCTGATGTAAAAGCAGTAAGTTTTTTAAATAAGTGGGAACACACTGTAGATTTATCACACGGCCTGTCATGTCAGCCTCTGTGTCTTACAACACAGTATCAACCTTGCAATCACGCTGTCCATCTGTTCATGTGTTGTCGTGTCTGTATGTGTTTCACTCAATTGTAGTCGGCTGTTGGTAGACATAACAGGAGGAAATGTTCACCCACTCTCTCCAAGCTTTTTCCTTCTATGTTGTTCTAAACAAACTGAGAAGAGGAAGTCCCCTCCACTGAAGAAAATAAGAGGCAACATGTTTATTTGCATGTCTGAGTGTGTGTGTGACTGTGTGTTTGGGCCAATGTCGTAACTCCATCTCCTGTCCCTTTCCTTTATGTGTCTTCCTGGATATGTGCACGTGCGTCCTCATGTGTGTATGTCCGTGCACAAGTGTTTTCTGTGTGTGTAATGCAAAGAGACAGGCCAATCTGCTCCCTCTAATCACAGGGATACTGCAGCCCCGGAAAAAGACACATCCTATTTCCTGTGACATGGCTGTAACTTCCTGTCAGCCAGTTTTCATGGACGCTGTCCCAGTCACAGTCTTTGATTAGCTTGTGTGTATGTGTGTGTGCGTGCATGTGTGAAAGTGAGAGAGATAGACAGAGTCCATATGTTTGCTGGTTACTTTGCTGCCTCTGCACTGGCAAGTTGATTACCAAGACAAGACTGAGATAGTATCTGAATCCACTCAGAAAGGGGAGAGTGCCATGAGAGTGTGTTTTTTTCACAACAAAGACTAAATGCTGTGACACTTACACAGAGATGTAGGGAGAAAGGACATTTGTCCAGACATCTGCAGGTCTATTTCAGGGTTAAGCCTTGGATTTAGAGTTAAAATTAGATGTGGGACATGGCATGAAAAAGTCAATGATGAAAAAATTCATGGACAAAAGTGCTACTGTCATTAAAAAGCAAAGCAATGACAGTGGTTAGCTTTACTGCCTAATAGCAAGAGGGTCTTGGGATTGAACCTGACCTTTCTGTATGGAGTCTGCATGTTCTCCCCATGTCCGTGTGTGGGCTTCCTCCTGGTGCTCTGGCTTCCAGTCCAAAGACGTACAGGTAAACTGGTATCTATAAAATTGCCTGTGGGTGTGAATGTAAAGGCCAGTTTACACCAAAGATTTGCAATGTGACAACTTGACATTTGCAACTGCTTGTAATGTGCCAGCGTGCAACAGTCTAAAAACCTGTCAGTTCACACCACTGCGACTACATGAGACAGGGTATCGTTTCTATAGCAAAAACTCTTGCAGATAACAAACTTTGTGGCATAACGCAAACTTGAACTGAGACACTCAAAGCACCACTTCATTCTTTCACAATCATACTTATAAAAGCTATTAAGTCCGGCAAAAAGATAAGCACTGCTGTTACGGTGAGATTCAGGAACAACTTTTGCTTACTGTAAGCTAACGTTTTATCTCCAGACGAAACGTGAATTTAAAAAATAGAAAAACCTCACTACGAGCTAATTGGCTGTTGAAATAAGTGACATGCCTTACGTTCTAAAACTGGCCTCTGGCAACTTGACAAGCTGAGTTGCAAGCAACGCTATTGGTCAGCTTGAGTCTTGCTGAGACGTCTACACCACTGCACCTGCAACCGTCTCGTTGCATCGCAAATCTTAGGTGTAAACTGGTCTTAAGACTTGTCTCTTTGTGTAAGTCCTACCAGGCCTTTGTTTTTTTCTCACTTTCCACTGTTTTTCACAAAAACTGTGAAAACAAAAACATATTTTAAATTGATTTTTTAACAAAATGAAACTCATGTTGCCATGGTATCTGCAGACACATCCCTCTAAATGATCCATCCTGGAGCTTGTGTAAATTCACAGTCATTTTTTTTTTTTTTGTTCATGCATTGACATGTTGCTAGGTGATATGTGCTTTGTGTGACAAATTTAAGAGCAAGAATCTACCAGTGTCGGTTCAAGGTACTGAAAAAACAACAGGGACTTGGAATCCTATCAGCCTTACTCTGAGGGTGTGTAAAACTCCTCAAGCCAGCAAAGAATTGTGGACATGATTATTAAAGGCAAAAAGGTATAGGAAATACAGGTTGGATTTAAATTAATTAATTTTTTTCATAATTCTTTAACAATAGACTTAAATAAATTAAAAACATGTTTTGAAAGTAAGGACCTCACAAATGTATTATCATAGAATATGTGTGTGTGTGTGTGTGCATGCATACTACCTTGATGTATTTCTTCTGTCCAGGGCAGACGCTCCCCTGGGGTTTAAAATACTTTGGGAGCAGTATTTTGAGTTTATCTCTCCCACTCCATCTGTGCACAACAATTTCCATCTCCCCTCAGCTCCCCCCCCCCCAACCCTTTAAGCACATCTCTACCTTGTTATCACCCTGCAAAGCCAAAAAGCTGTGTCGCCATGGCAACAGCCTCCCCATTGGAAACAGAAATGTGTGACTTGGGGGTGCCACAGCCATTTTAACAGCTGGTAGAGACACCGTCGTTCACAACTCCCCCTCCTGAGTCCCACCATCATTACGGCAGTGTGCCCTTTACAACTGTACACATACAATCTATGTTCCCATTCATTAAACCAAGAGGCTGACCTCTGAATCAACACTCTCAATGAGCAGTAAAGCATTAATTATGACTATAAAAACACTTTTCAGTGGCTGTTTTTAACCTATAGACATCAGAATTCTGAACCTTGATTTGCATCCAAAGCACTGTCCAGAACTATCATAGCGTTCTATTTATTTATTGAGCAAGTTTAATGACTACATGCAAGTAGCAATTAAATGCATCAAAGCAGAAAATAATGTAAATATGACAAGTCAAGGATTGAAGACTTGACTTGTTGTTGTCCTATGGACAACCAGAAAGCAATAAAGAGAGGAAATCATGCAGATGATACTTGAAAGTTCCTTAATATCAATGGCATAGAGATGAAGAGAGAATACAGTGTCAAGTACCATATGGTGCTTTTTAGGATCTTCATCAATTCTTATTCTCATCCATAAATACTCTTGCATCAATGCATTTTCATAGCTGTTTTCAGACTATACTAATTTCATCAAAGTACACTGACCTTCTCACATACGCAAAATGGTTTTAGACTACGACAACCAAAAAAAGACAACAAAAGACAGTGAATAAATGATTAATATTAAATCAACAAGGACACTGACAAAAAGTTTTTTTTAATTTGTTTGCTACAAGATTACACAATGTTAGGGAATTTTTAAAATAATATGGGCATTATTACGTTATCTTTTTTTTGCATTATATTACAGCCGAATATACCCATTCTATATTTCTGTAATATTGTAGATTTGAACACTTTCCCTATGAATCCACTCAAATCTTTAGTTTATTTTAAATGTGTGTGAAATTAGCTATTTTTGTTTTGGCAGGACTTGGCAGGGGCTGACACTGAAGGTAAAAGCATGTGTCACACCAGAAGCTTGAAATCTGGAGAAACTGAGATGAAGTCACCCTAATTACTTATTCATTTGGCTAAGTTTCTGTATTAATTTGGATTGAGAAAGACACATTTGAGATGATTAATGTAAATGTTACCTGGACAGCTCTAAGAGACTTTTGTTACTTGCCCGAATGTAGCTATTGTGTGTTGGTTGGCTAGTTCATGGGCACGTACTTTCATTGGCATCAAGTCTCGAATTAGCTCTCTGCTGTTAGCTTTGTTAGCTAATCTAGAAGGGTGCTTTCCTGTTTCATATTGGCTGAACTCAGAAAAACAAAAAAAACCAAAACATTTTTTTTTAAAAGCTTGATAAGATTAGCTGATAAACACTCTTTTACAAGACTTAGCAAAAACTAATGTTAAAAAGGTCACAACTATTAGCTGACATTGAGTCAGCTCAGTAAGCTAAGCTTTTAGCATTCGTGTCTGTTCCTGTTAAGTCAGATACTTGCTATTTTTTATCCAAGTCATTTTTTTCAATCACTGACTGATTTACACTTTTGACACAAAATAACTGCTATCAGTGACCTTAAAGACAGAAAATGAACAATGTGCTTATTAATTCTGAGCATTTGATCAGAACGACTTGCTCAGCTTTAATGGGTGCATCATTGCATGAAGAGAGAACTGTCTAAATCTTGTTGCTGTTAAGGCACTTAGGAACAAGACTGAAGCAGCATTTTTCTCTTTTTTGGCTGCTGGTTTAGATGGGGGCTCACAAACACCATCTGCCCACAGCCCAGCCAACACATTCTGTATATATGAATAGTCAATGTCAATTAACTTGTTTCTCAAGTGTTCTCACTAGCAATGAGATGCTCAGAAATCACACTACCTCTCCCAGGAAGTGTGTGTGTGTGTGTGTGTGTGTGTGTGGGTGTGTGTGTGCGTGTGTTTGTAAATCAGTGTACAGTATGCATGTGAGTAGAGGAGGTCTTAATTAAAGCTGCTTAATATGCATATGGATAGGCTTTTTTAGGGGTGAAAACAAATTTGTGGGGAACATATGGTGCCCCAGACATGACACACACCCACGTAATACACAGACACTTGCAGCCACACAAACACTTGCAGTCTTCAAAGTGAGATACCCACACTTTCTCACACACACACATGCACACACACACACACACACACACACACACACACACACACATACTTGCACGCCTGGGCTCCTGCAGAAACGAGAGTGATGGATTCTTGCTGATTTTGTGTAACTGTTAGAATATCATTAATCCTTTTTTTTGCCATTTGGGAAGGTGTGTGTGCACATTGGAGTGTGTGTTTGAGAGAGATTATTTCAGGCAGATGGAGGGAGCCATGGCCCCTTCTGCTGGGTCAACGGGGAGAAGTTAACCAGCACAGATTGTTGCCTCCCCACCTCTCCTCTCCTTTCCCACTTTCTCTCCTCCCTTCATCTCCTCAAATCAGGCTCAACGCCCACCTCCGCCCTATCATCACACCCTTTTCTCCTCCTTTTATTTCTTTATTTTTATGTCTTGTTTAACAATGACAAAAGTAGAATATGGAGCTGAGGAAATAATAGAAAAAGAGAAACAGAAAGGGATGAATTAAATGAGATGTGAGTTAGATATCATATATATTCTGAAACTTATAAAAATAAAGCATTTGCAAAGAGGCTGAGTGCACAAAGAAAAATTCCTGTAATTTTATATTGCTTCAAACTCTGACCTGTGAAAATGTACATTTTTAAATAGATAATTCACTGGGTCCTTGATCATTTTTTTTAATACAGATCAACCTTTAGATAGACAACAAAATATTAGAATTTCAGGGTAATGAGTATTTCCTACTTGTTGAATTTTATTCACCACCTCTGAATAGAGCTCAACAGGTGGAAGCGTAATGGAGGTGAAGGGAAAAAAAAGATACCAGATAAGTTTTTGATCCAAAACATTGCCTTCAGTTTTAGAAAGCAACACTTGTCTCTAAGAACTTCAAACTCTGCTTTTCTAGAGAATAGATCCTCTGTTTTGTAACGATAAATCGAGAAATAGTTCAACAAGGTTTATGAAAAGAGTCCTCCGAGCAGAGATATGAGGTGAGAGTAAAATAAGAAGTATTGAGTGCTGAAAAACACGTTTGTGCTGCTGAATATACAGCTAAACACTTTCTTGAATAATATTGTGAATATATGTAGAGCTTACAGCAGAGTACAGTGGCCAAATGCCTGAGGCTAAATAGTTGGAATCCATACAATTATGGTCTTAAAACATCCACAGGCCTTATCGCTCCAGTCCATATGTGTGTGTGTGTGCATGTGTTTACATCAATCCACCTACATGTTCCAACCTGAGACGTCCAGAGACTGAGGAAGCCATGCAGAGGATTAGGAATCAGTATTCCCAAATCCCAGACACAGGGTTCCTCCAGCACTAACGCAGCAGGCAGCACTAGCCTCCCGGTGAGCCATGCTGGGGAATCCTGGAACAATGCTAGTCAAGGCGATGCCTGAAGGGAGAAGGATCTTGGAGCAGAGTTTCTCTGATCCACACCCTAAAAAGATTGCTTCCAAACATCCAGAGCAAAAAAAATAAAAAACAAAAACAAACAAACAAACAAAAAAAACAGGAAGGGTTTGTGTTTACAAAGGGTTGTATATCAGAAACAGTCGAGCATGCTTGCTGTCATTTCGATTTAACTTCTGTGCCCACACATGTGGAAAATCATCCATCCACCCACAAAGGTGAATATATACTATATTTACTCGAGCACAGACAAACACGCCACAATTCTTATTGCTGTTGCCAACGACGACAACAACAAAAACAACAACAACCTCAACTCTTCTATTTCTTCTTTTCCCTCCTTTTTCCTTTAATTTCCTTCTTCACCTCCCACTTAGTTCCCGATGTTTATCCCACTGTAGGAGAGGAATGAAAACAGCGATAGGAGGTTTTTTCCCCCCGGACTGCTGGTGATCACAAACAGAGAAGAGTGTTAGAGAAGTGATGGGCAGGGTGGATGAGCCAAAGAGACTAATGCTATTACAATAACAACATATTTCCCCGGCCGATCGATTCTTGCCAATACCTGATGAAGGGAAAAATCAGAAAAACCTGGAATCCACTGTGGTCCAGAGGTGGTACAGTAATGAGGTCACAACCTCATACATATTGTACAGTTGTTACTCTGACAGTTGCTGTGTTCTTCAAATTGAAATTTCTTGCAATTTCCTTCCAGCACATCAGTGACCCTGTGTGTACTTGTTTGCCTCGCAGCTTAACTGCAGATCCTTAGGGTTAAAATGAAGTTTGACAGCATCTTTTTTTTTTTTTGTCCGTGTGTGTGTGTGAGAGAGAGAGACGAGGGGCAGTGAGAAGGTATTAGCCAAAGCCTGGATGGTGTTTTATGAGAATCATTGATCGGGAGGGTGCGCATTGATAAGCTGAGGCGAGGCAGCGTTGTGAATGAAGCAGGATATAGTGGTGACCCAGGGGGAATCACAACACACTCCAGCCTGATCTCTTGCAAAGCCGACTGGAACCCGATGCTGTCCTCCCTGATAAATGTACTCTCCTCCTCTCTCTCTCTCCCTCGTCTGCCTCCCTCTGACTCCTCTGCTCTCTCTCTCACTCTGTTTTCTGGGCCTGATGAATGCAGAGCGAATCAATAAATCTATTCCCCTGCTGGATACCTGATAAAATTTACAAGGACAAGCTTAATAAATTACTAATGGGGTGGCCAATTAGTTTGTGTGCTCGCCAGTGCAGGAGTGTATCTATGTGTGTATGTGTGTGAAAGTATGTGTGTCAGCGACTGAGTTTAAATTCCAGCTTGGTCATTTGTATGCACATACATGTGTGTGTGTGTGTGTGTGTGTGTATGTCCTCAGTCCTTTGCTAGCTCCTTAGTTTTTCATGGAAACACAACAAGGTTGGCAGTAAGCCGGCAGCGGCCACCATCACCCAGACTGCTGCTCTACACACACCTCACACTGCAACCTGAGTTACTGCTCACACTGTACTTCACTGTGGATCGAGCTCTCTTAATTTCACAACTTTTTATGTACTTTTTAGTGTTGTGAAATATAGCCTTACCATTACAGAGCGTCTGATTGTTCACAGTGGGAATTTATCTAAAATTATTTCGCGTTACTTTGCTATCAAACAGAGACGCTAAGCTGTGTTAAAATTCAGTTTTATGCTGTCAACCTGAGTTCATTGTGAGCACTTGGTGAGTTGGAGCACCCTAAACTGTGTCTGCTCAGGCACAAGTCTTTAATATTGTAGTTACAGCAGATGAATGACTATCAGAATTCTCCCAGCAGCCTCTGCTTAGGCTGGTTGAGTCAGACTGTAGTTGTGATTGTGGGCTGTAGCCATGGGATGACAGAGCTTTGACTGTTTCTGTCAATGTGAACATCTCTGTGCTTGAGTTGTTGTGGTTGTAGCTGCCACACGTTAATAATAGGCAATGTAGCATTAACTACATGCGCATGTTGTGTGTGTGTGTGTGTGTGTGTGTGTGTGTGTGTGCAGTACATTGACATGGTTTAGTATTTTATTGAAGCTGCTGTATTTCTGAACTCCTGTAACATGTCAATCACATCTGATGGAAGCCCAGCAGGTTCAAACTGTGTGTGGCTAAACCATGCTTACTTGGCTAATGTTGACAGGAGCAGTCACACTGCTGCTACCGTAGCCATATCCACGTCCGCAGCCGTGGCAACCACATCCACCGCCACGGCTTCAACCAACACAGCTTGGCAGAGCGACTGCAGCTGTGCTCACAGCCTGTGGCTGTTTACTGTCAGAGCTCTGCCTTTTGAATGGAGTAATGAGCAATAAATGCATAATCTCTCCATTCTGAATGATCTGCAGAGTGTTTCATATACTAGCAGAACAAGACACCTTGTTTATGTGGCTTATCGTTTTTAAAAGACATGAGCCTATCATACAGCGCACATCAAGATGCATTCATGTTATTTTGTCAGTTGACTTTATAGTCATCAAACAGTCATTTGATTGATGCTTAGGTGAAGGAATTACCATTAGCTTGCTTAACAGGTAGTAGTTATCAAATAATCATTTCACAAAAAGCAGAAAAAATTATAAATAAGAGCCACTAAATCAGCTCAGCAGGTGATCATAGAGAGCAGAAGGGGACAAAACAGAGATTAATGAGCTGAGACGCTGCACAGTAACCTAGCACCCTGTACCAGAAAAAGAGATTGATCACTCCTTTATTTTTGGAGTCGCAGCAAAGTTTCAGATCTGTCTGAAAAAGAGGAGAAATGCTGGTGTGGATGCGTCTTGTTATCACATGATGTTTCCATCTTGGTGAGTCTTGGTTCAAGGGCACCTGGGCCCTGACCCCTGGGTGTGTGCGGGCGATCATAGCTTTCAGAGGTTTGGGTGCCTTGTTGCATGCCTGCCCACGGCCTCCTCCATCCTCACAACATATCTAAATACACACCACTCTACAGAGCAGTGCAGGCTATTTGGATTTTGTGAAAGGAGAGAGAAAGAGTGAGAGACACCAGCTCTCTGTCTCGCCTCCATTACCCAGCGCAACATCAATGAATCTTTTGAGGATCGCTATCTTCAAAAGGCAACCCAGCTTTCCTCCCTCAGACAAGACTGTAATTATTCTACATTTGCATGATAAGTGTGTCTGCCTGTGTACGCATTTATGTATGTATGTATAAGTGCTTAAACGCACATTAGCCGCAGTCGGGCACGAGTTCCCGTCTTTTATCTCGGCGTAAAAGACGGGAAGAGGCCTTTTTAATGTGGAGTCTAGATCGCTGTCTCTTTGCTCTTCATCTGAGTGTTCATCATTAGCCACTGTCAGCCGGGGAGCTTTGAAGAGGAGTCGGGGGCTCTCTCACGATGTGGAATAGTTCTGACACTTTGGCTCTGTGTTTTTGTGTGTTTGCGCGCGCGTCCGCTTACATTTATGTATTTCCCCATCAGGCAGGCCCTCCCTCTACACTTATATGTGAAAGCTAGCGAGCGTGTTGCACTGAAAAGAGGCTCCTCATCATTTCACTTAAATATACATTAGCTCTGATGCTGCACGCGATAATAAGAGAGGAGTTGTTTTCTTTTTTAAAAAAAATAAGTAAGATATGGATTTTTTTTTTTCTTAATACAGGAATGTTCTAATAACTCCCCATGCATCACTGAATCTGGTGATTGGCAGACGCAGAAATAGTAATGGGAAGAGGCAGGATAAACACAAACTGGGTAAACGAGTGTGGTGAAAGCTTCCCCTCGTGAGACGTACAGTATCTGTATGATGCATGACTTCATGTGCAGATAAATATATATGGAGTCAAGCAAACAGAGAAACGTTTTTAGATGTGTTCGATCTCCCAAGGCCTCGTTAGCTTCTGAATATGTGTGTGTGCACTGAGGCGTAGCTGCATACATAGTGTATGGGCGCACAGCAGCCCGTATAGTCAACACTTGACTGGCCTAAAGCTCGTCTCAGTGGGCAGTCAGGTGCACCATGTAGCAGTGCCTCATTTAGCTTATTAATTATGGATAATGTTTATTCAGTCTAAATCTACATCGTGCACTGCAGCTTCTTCCGTCCCATACGCTTTCTTAAATATAGACACAATGTCGCCTATGCACACTGTAAGGCTTCTCTATTTTTTTTCTGCATAGTGCTGGAAACCAGAGACGAGACAATAAAAACATACAAAACGGAACATTTTTTTGGCTCACTGTGGTATTGAGGGTGCAGCAGTAAAAAGTTTGATGCGAGTGCGGTCCTGTTCCTGAGGTTTTTTATTACTGCTGGTTCCCGGTCGGGCCTCCTCCTTCTTTCAGTAAGGATGTGATTAAACTTGTGGTTGAGAGATGCAGTTAATGGGTTTAAGACATCATGCAATGGTATGTACGTTGATGTGTGAAAACCTGGCAACCTCCGGCACCCCTGCAGTGTATGATTTGAGCACATTAACGACAGCTGAAGGCTGTTATTGTCACTTAATGATAAAGAACACGTTAAAATATTTATCCTTATATAGGTTTTATAGGGATAAAATAACAAAAAGGATGTGCCACTGGGTTCAGGGGAAGTAACCAAATGGCTTTCGAATGCACTTTCACATCTTGTCTTCAGAAGCGGATGCAAGGCAGGCATTGAATAACTATCAGAGTAATATACTCTGGCCTGTTACAAAGTTATATAACTTATAGGAATTTATCTGGTCTCACTAATAGCCCTCTTTTATTAAAAAAAAGACTTAAAGAAACAGTGAAATAAAAAAGATTTTCCAAGTTCTGATCAAGTCTCCTTGTTAGTTCCCGTCTTGGTAGGCTGTATGCCTAACATTTGTGGAATCATTCTTTTTTTCTCTTCTAATAAAAGAGAGGAAAAAGTTTTTGCAAAAACATCTCAAGCGTGATTAAAAAACACTTAATTTTGAAGAGTGTGGTTAAGGTGTACTCTATTTTTAAAAAATGAATTATTTTGTTCATTGACAGCATTACTGTGCTGAATAAATCATTTCAAAATGATTTGATTTTGTTGTGAATTTAATTAACTTGAACAGAAATTGAAGAGAGGAGAAGTAAAGGAACAAAGTTGGGTCAATCAAATACAAATTGTGTTTTGTTTGCTGTTTTCAGACTTGATGTGCCAAGAGAGATCTTGATAATGATTTTCAAATAACAATCAAATTGGAGCTAAACAAAGCTGTCTATCAGTTCTTCCCTGGCGTGATGTTATATGATAATATATATGTAATGTATAATCAAAGTTATAATGATGTTTAACAGGTCAAACAACCCAGTTCTACATAAAGCCGTTAAGATCACCATCAAATCAGTAAAATCAAATCTATTCAGCATTTAATTAATCAAGGCTTTGAATGCATGGCTTTAAAATGTAACAGGGCATTTTTTCCCAGTAGTGTGGCTGTTTTATGCTTTGGTAAAGTATGTTAATTTTTCAACCTGACTGACAGGTATATGGGAAGAGGTTCCCTCAGTGAGATGAGTCTTATTCTCCAAAAAGATTAACTTTTCAGTGGGTGATTAAACTTGAAAAATCTAAAGGTAAAACAAACAAATGCCCAAAAGAAAACAGTAACAGAGAGAAGGGAAGATTTTGTGTGGAACAGAGTCTCAGAACAAGTGGACATTTAACCACAACAAGATATAGATATTGTTTAATTTTATCTATGAGTATTGTTTTATATGCTTCTTGTACGACATTGATAAACTGATGTTGTTGTTTTTTAATTTTTGTGTAACCATCAGTGATTGCAAGTACAAAGACAGTGAAATTACAATAAATAAATAAATTAAAATATTTTTGTACTGGTTAATTTAATTTCTTTAGCTCAATTACTGTGAAAACTTCCATCCGATTCAGTAGATAATTCAACTGCTGTCAGTGCAGATGAGAGTAAATGGCTCAAATAAGTCAAGATCATGTTAAACTGGAGGCCGTTAAATACAATGAGAACATTTTCTCTGTTTGTATCTGAGCGGGATGTTAAGAATCAGTTGGCTGTTGGAGTTCAGTGCATACATTTTATAAAGATAAGTGTTTTGATTAAAAGAAATTAAACATTTAAAATTTAGATACTGAAATATTTAAATAATCAGTTTGGAACATGAACATAATATTGATGAATTATTCAGAATC
>JAQMCX010000020.1:2431237-2466838 GCA_029814765.1 Acanthurus leucopareius | reverse complement strand
ACCAACCCCCACCCCCCCCCCCCCCCCCCCCCCCCCCCCGGGTCCCCTCCGGCCCCCCCCCCCCCCCCCCCCTTCAACCCCCCCGGGGGGGGGGGGGCAGTTTCGAAGACAGAGAATAAATTATCACCTTCAGCAGATTATTACCCAGGAAGGTGTTTGGGAGTGTGGAACTGTGTTCTGAAGAGCATGTGTGGGCTTGCACCTTTATATTTCTCTCTGACTCACAGTCAGCGTGTTTTGAGAAGCTTGATTTCTCCTCTTATGTTTTCAACTTAATCATGGATACCAGTAGGAGTCATTGCTGTATACAAGACAAGCAAACTCATTGATGCATATAACAGCCACTGCAACCTGCTGCCGGTTACCTCAAATGAGCAAAAGTTAAAAAACAGAAAAACCATAATACCCAAGAAATAGCCTTTTTCAATATGTAGAGCAAAAATAAAACACAGTAATAGCTGGTATGAATCTGTCAAAGCTGTTCTGTTGATTTTTAATGGTTTCAAAATGGGAATTTTTTAGTGTGTTTGTTCCACTTCATGTTGAGTGTAGTGTGTCACCATCTGTCAAATGCATTTTCGGGATAACAGCCTGTTTTTGGCAACATGTACGGAGAAGATATATCATAAGATGATACATTTTCTTCCCCTGCCAAAGCAATAGTCAGTTTTAAAGGATACCACTTCTTCATATTGACTTTAACAGAACAAAGTGAACAGCCAGTGTAGACTAACAGGAGAATCCAAAAAATATTTTGACTTGACTGTTTATGCTTCTTTAAAAGCAGTCAAATATGAACCAATGAAATGAGGTATCAGAATTATGCATATCAGACTTTCACTAGTCCAAAACTGTTTTGCTCTAATCAGATTTCTTAAGTTTCAAGTGAGGGACTTTGTGTTTTTTTAACAACAGTCTGTTAGGCATGTCACCATCTGTCAAATGCTTCGCACGCCTAACAGACTGTTGTTGGCAAAAACAAAAGATAAATGATAAGATGATATATCCTCTTATTTTGAAAACATGAATATCAGTATAAGTCAATATGAAACATACACAAGCAAAAGCATGTTTCTTCATGCATGTAATACTTGCAGATTCAGTAGAAAATGACTAGGAGTCTACAGCCTGTAAGCAGGTCCCGTGGTGATTTGAGCTAAATATGCCAAAAGATGCTAATAATGGATGTTTATAATGCTCACAATAGCAATGCTAACATGCTGATGCAGGTCCATTGTTAACCTTGTATGCCCTCTTAATTGAGCATGTTAGTCAAAGTTAGTGTGATTGGTCTTCAGAAAACCAATTACAGTGTTGGACTCAAGCTGTTTCAAGGGCAGGGGTGAAAAAAACGAAAAAGGGCACTTACCGCACGATAGGGGCCCACCAGCATGCAAAACCCCCATGGCATCATATATGATGTAATACTCCCAGTTCTTGACTAAGATTAACATTATGATATTCAGCAATCCACACTAAAAGTATGATTACACCTCTATGAAAAAAAGTAAAAACCAAAGACAACTGCTTGATCTCCTAAATGAATCCATAACTTAGCATATAATTAACTAAGCTAGGTACCTGTTTAGTTAGCTACCTCTTAGAGGTTAAAATGTGATGAAGCCATCTGCAGAAACACTTTGAATGTACAATTATTAGTATTCAGTGATGTAATACTTGTGAAACTCTATCTTTACAGCTTCAGAAAAATCTTGCTGTATTACCTACCTCACAAACTGTGGTTGAATGTCACACAGTATTAAGCCCCCTGTAATACCTGAACATTCTAGAGGGCGTGTGGCTAAACTTAAAGACTTAAAATGATTTTTTTTTTTAAATAAGATAAGTATTTGAGCCTTTCTGTCATTATTGGCTACAACTTGCCTTTTTTTTTCATTATCAGTACAGTTAACCTTACATTATTTACAGGAAAAGTGCAAATGAAATTACATCAAAATACTAGGCAGAAGCGTAACTCATCCACCTCTAACAAAAAAGCAGAAAAAACTTGTTAGTAGCCGTAAAGTGTGTTTTGAACATGAGCAGAATTTGAGAGGCAAATTGAAAATCATATAAAAGTATTTTGTGGCACCCTACACTGTCCTCATTTAAGGTCACATTGTTAAGGGAACTATAGGGCATTGCATTTCATTCTCTTTCCTAAGATTTTCTTCCACTTGGAAGGGTTCTAGAGGGCATTTAGTGAGTATTTTTCATCAGAAAGGCATCTGTAGGGGACCTCAAGTTTAAGGGCACCTATCTCCACTGGAAGGGCATCCATTACGAAACTTCCCCGCATTCTCATGCATGTAGAGGTGCACCCTTCACGGCACTGCATCACATTTAATCCACTGGAGGGGCACTTCTCCACCTAACTGAGCACCTCATCATGTTCTGCCACCTGTGGGAGTATCTTATTCATCCCATGAGTCTGCCAGTGACCATTAATGTACAAAATACCTAGGAGTTGTTGAGACATTTCAGAAAATCAGGTCTAAATCTCTCTCTAAGTCCTTTTTTAAAAAATAATATATGTAATATATGTTTTTAACATATGTAACAGATGTATCACCTTTCATGTGACTATGGAAAAATTTAAACTGAACTTTGATAAAATTCTCTATTTAGCTATTTGGATCTGTCAGTCATAAAATGACATTTTTGTGTTTTATGTTAAAATCCCCTTGAAAGTCAAAGTATAATTAGAAAACTGCAGGGAACCAGTAAACATTAGGCCTTGTGTTTCAGTGTATCATTAGTCCAATCTGTATTATTATTAAAATGTATACATAAATATAGGTAGTAAGTGCTTCAAGATGGGCAAAACCCTCTGTTAAAAGCCAAACAAAATGGTCTTTTTTTTTTACCTTTACCCACAAAATGCTTTATATTTATGTAGCACAAGACTGAATGTTACTGAGTGAACAGATCACTGAATCACTCAAACGTGTGGAACAAAGAACTTCACCATTTCAAAGATGCCCTAGTGAGCAGTGTTGCAACATAACTGGCAATCACTCCACCATGCATCTGACATGTATGGAAGAAAATGAAAGGGGGAAATGGAAAAAGAAATGCAATTTCTTTCCTTTAATTTAGTGTAATTTACTAGGTGTTGACTATAATGCTTTCACTTGTGGCTAAATGTTTTATGTTTTCTAACATTTCAGTTCACTAGCTTACTGTATATTTGATCAATCAACTTGCAAAGGATTTAGTTTTCTAACATTTCATGTCAGAAGTAAAAACAGTTGCATCACTATTTTGCATTTTAAGAGCAAAGGATTTCCTGTAATATAAAGTCAGGTTTGATTTTCAGTATTTACATGAACACAACATTTAGAAAAAAACATTCTTGCTCTATAACATTTCCAATACCAACAGCTGTATAATTTGCACTTTTATTTCTTACTGCTATTGTCTTCTATTGAGGGACAAAAAACACAGCACACTCGCTTTTTCCACTAGAATTAGATATTGTTTATTTGCCTTTTTTTCTAACTTCAATAATTAAAATTCAGTGTGAACCATATACAGTAGTGTGACTCTCTGATAAACCCTGTTATGTATTGTCTAAATTTAATATTTTTATATTTATTTGCTCTATCTGCGGTGAAAACGGAGCCAAACCAAAATACTGTTACTGTTACTAGACAATCTGAAGTTCGTGCGTACAGATGTTCAGGTCATTGTTGTTGGTTATATTTGGAGCCTCTCTCTCACTCCTTGTCTCTGCTTTTATTATGTGTGTGCCAATCAAATTTCTGTGTATGTGTGTCTATGTCTTTTGATTGTGCCAGCATGTGTCAACACAGCACCAGCTGGTGTGTGTGTGCACAAGTGTGTGTGTGTGTGTGTGTTAATGGGAGAAGCCTTGTTTTTGAAAAGGTATAGGCAGAGAAAGGAACGAATGAGGAACCTAATCAGCCAATCAGGAAGCAGATTAGCAGGCTGGGTAGACTGCGGGGGGTGAGGTAGCACTGTTACTACAGAGGAAAGAAATGTTTTTTTGGCTAGCAACACAGCGACCAATCACAATCCATAAACAGACCAAAACAACTTTGTACACCAATGACCCTGTCTGGGTGTGTGTGTGTTTGTGGAAAGGGGTTGAAAAATAAGACCAGGCAAAAACTGCCAGCTCCAGGGATTTTTGGCAGCTGCCCAAAGTGTGTATCTGTGTGTGTGTGTGTCTTGGTGTGTGTGTATGTGTGTGTTTAAGTCTGTCTCTGAAGGAGATGGGCAGAGAGTGCACAGACTTCTCTTTTAATTTGACATGGTTCACCGTTTTGGCATGCGTCCGCTGCCTCCCTGAATGTGTGTGTGGGTGTAAGTAAGGGTGTGTGAACCTGTGTGTATGCGGATACGTGCATATGGACTTTGGTTGTGTGTGCATCTTTGTGTGTATGTGTGTGTGTGTGTGTATGTGTGTTTGGGTGAGTGACAGCTCTGACCTTTTCAATATGCCTGTTAAACCTGAGCTCTTGTCCCAGTGCAGACGTGCTTGTGTCAACTCCAGCACTCCTACATGAAGGTCAAACTCTCTCCTGTTGGAATATTGGCGGGCACATTCACTCACTCACATACACACACACACACGCACGCACACACACGCACGCACACACACGCATACTTACATACATAGTGTTTCCTGTCATGTTGTTCCCTTCTCCTCTATAAATAATATGCTCTCTGCCCCCACTTGCATGTCCAGGCAATTACCACATCATACTGATGCATCTACTCCGCTCCCCACCAGGCAATAATTGTAGATTTAGTCATCCTCCCCTTTTTTTTCTTTCCACCATTCTTCCTTCTTTTGGTGGCTGCACTTTTCCAATCTTGTTACAGTGGTCACCATCGCAGCTGCTGCCACATGTTGAAACCCTGGCAGGGTGCAGTTTTGATTGGTGAGATTTCTGTGCTCATTAGGGAGGTAAATGTATTTTTGTCTGGTGAATAAAGCTAAGGTCTTTCGAGCTGACGAGACTGAATGAAATAATTTACCTTGATAAATGATGCGGTGTGAGTGATTGTGTAGGTATTTATCATTTCTAAAATGAAAAATGCATTTTGTGTCATACAGTTGTATTCTATAGTATTCAGCAGACTTAATTAAATCTAAACAGTTGTTAAAAAAGATAAGACTGACATTATTCTGCACATTTCTTATTTTCAACAAAACCCATTTAAAAAATACAAATACTTTTTGTACTGATTTATATTGTTTTCCTCTGTGCAATAGAGCTCCATTGTTGTCTGGAAACTAATTAAGATGCCCTCAACTCAAAAATGTGTGTTTCTCACCTTTATGTCAGACCTTTACTATACTGACTCGTATCTGTTTTATAAGGACTACAGAATCACTGGTCATGCTGTTTTGTATTTGTTTGTATCAGGAATACTATAAAATGGCAAGCTTTTTTTAATTAAAAAAAGGAATACAAACAGTTGAAAATGATAATAAATAAATAAATAAATAAATAAATAAATATTTGAACCAAGAATGGAAAAGATCAAAATGGAGGCTAAGTCAAGACACAGTAAAAAACACACATAATATGAATGGAACAGGTTCAAGGTAAAATCTTTACAGAACTGTACATTCGCAAGTGATATAAAAGATGAAAAATCTTGGGTGCTGCTCTCTGAACCGGCTTCATGAACCAGAGTGATATATAAATCATAAAATGTTCATGTTTCTCTGTGTGTGTGTGAGAGAGTGAGTACCCATTTTTTACTTACGTGTGTGTGTGTGTATGTTTTTTTGTGTGCATTTATGTGTGTTTGCACCGCTGTGAAAGTGCCTGTGAAAGTATGTGTAACCGTGTCAACAACTCACTCCATACTAAATAAATGTTGCGGTGTTCTTGTGTGCGTGTGTGTATGTGTGTGTGCATGTTTGTGTGTGTGTTCAGCCTTTAAACATGTTCATATAAATTTGCCTACATGTACTTGTTTATATCCATTTCTGCCATTAAGTGTCTGTGTATGTGTATGTATCAGTAGCAATGTGTGTGCATGTGTGTGTGAGCATCTCCCATGTGCCATCATCACACAGGGGAGATGCTTACAGTCCATTTGTCTGCAAGCACACTGACCATTAGCTGGCCACCATACATAATGTATAGCAGTGACCTTTCTGCACACTGCACCCTAAGGCCTATAAGCCATTGTTTGGTGTTGTATTGATTTTTACCCCCCTCATAGATGGAGATGGTGATTTGAGGGGAGAGAGACTGAGTGCTGCTGTGTCTGCTGAAAGGAGAAGGGAGGGCAAAAGCAATGGAGTGTAAAGAATTGAAAAGGCTATGTGTAGAGAAGGACACAGACAGCGGCACATACCTGTAACCCTCTTTTCAGTAGAGTGACTGCTTGGAGGCCGGCCCCCATATGAAAAGACAGGGTCACGTTCAATAGCGCTGAATGTTGTGGACCATACAAGTGCCACCTATACACAGCCCATTAGACAGAGTGGTGAGAGCGAGGCTGCATTGTAAACAATTTAAGTTGAGTCCCTGAAAGATTTTCATCATTCATCAGGTTCGACTCGGTGGAAAGAAAAGGCACAAGGCGGGTTAAAAGGTGGAGGGCGTCGGGGTTTCCATCTGCACACCTTCCCTATAATCTGCCCGAATGTTCGTATATCCCTCCTGCTCCGGCTGACAACTAAAGTGGAGATACATCGAGGGGGAAAATGGGCTGCGAAGAGTGTTTTGGTCTCCTACAGTGATGTATCTTTACGCCGCCTGGCAGATGAAGGCGGTGGGGGGGGGGGGCTGATTCGAATTCAGCATCACTTTGTTGTCACCCAGAAGGCCAGTTCTTGATCTGTGGGAGGACTGGAACAGCCATCAGGCCTGTTGCACTCACACTCGCCTACAAGGCTAAAAATATCACTCTGAATTTGCAGAGAGAGGGGAAACAATATGACAATATTACATCATCAACAGTTACGTCACGCTCTGTCTTCACAGGGTGATACCGTGATACTTATAATATTATATAATAGCAGCTGGTGGCGATGAATAATTTCCAAGGATGGCAAAAAATATTTACTCCTGTGATGTAAGACAGCTATTTAACAGACCTTTGTGGATACAAGTACTCAGTTATTTACTTATTTAGATTTTAAAACTAGTTCATTGAAGTATTAAAGAAGAAAAACTTTGTTAAACTGTAAGTTATTGCCAGAAACTGAACAGCTGTTAACACTTCGTCTCTGAGTGTCTTCCAAAAATCAGAGTTTGGTTTTTATTTGTGCCATGAACAATCAGATCAATAAAGTCAAACCAAAGTTTGATTGCAGATCTGTCACACATGTAATGTCCGGGATGATTGCATCTACTACTGTCCCCTGTCCTCAAATCATATCTTAACTTTTACTGTCACCATGCGTCTCAACCCACGATTTATTTAGTTGTACTGTTATATTGTTGATCGACAGTGCTCTTTGCTGCCCCCGGTGGTCGATCAATGTCTTTTTTGAATGAAAACCAACGAGTATATTTTTTTTAAATGTCAAGGATCCTGACTTAAGACCTCTTTCATTTCATTCCCTTTATTTGTTTAGCCACTTGAGCGCAGTACAACTGCAAATACCAATCTGACATATTAGCACACTATGAAGGTGATGGTGTTCGCAAACAGATGTCTATTTACAAATTCACCAGATACACAGCAACATTAGCGTTCATTGGGAGTCATATTTCTGGCCAGCTGGCAAATCCAATATTTAATTGGTTTTCATCATTTCCTCAGGGAAATATCTGGCTGTTTTGGTGCTCTGCTTAATTCACCAGCTAGACGCAATTTTTGTATGTCTGTAGTTTAGTCATGGCCAGGTGTAGTAAAGCTTTTTTGTTTAATTAGCTGTAAAACTTGTTGGGGGGGAAAAGATGTTAATGAGAGCACTGAGAGCGAATCAAAACAGTATAGTCAAAACCAAAACAATGAGCTTAAAGACAATTAATGCTCTGTGGATTCCAGGGGAATTGAGAAGGTGGATGAAAATCCTAAGGGGATTTGACATATAAAGTGATCCCTTTTACATAACACATATTATATATTAGAAAAATATTTAGTTGTGCGGATTTAAAGGTCCAGTGTGAAGAGTTTAGAGAAATGTATATGTTAAAATAAATTAGAAATGGAATATAATATTCATAAGCATGTTTTCATTTGTGTACATTCACCTGAAAACAGGACCTGTGTTTTCATTACCTAAGAATGAGCCTTTTATATCTAAAGAGGAAGTCCATCCCCCTCAGAGTTTGCGGTGTTGCACTGCCGTGTTTCTACAGCGGCAAAGAATGAACACACCAGCCTCTTACTCTCGAGAGGGCACTTAACATTCTTTACAAGTTTAGGTTCTCCCATACACTTAGAGAGGAAGGAAGAGGGATATCCAGTCAGGTGCAATCTGCAAATTCACTGCTAGATGCCACTAAATCCTCCACACTGGACTTTTAAGTAGATATATACATAAGTAAAGCAACTTTTCATTTTCTCGTAGCTTAAAACCTTTAATGGTTCACTCCAATACATTCTTTTTTCTGCTCTCTGGTGCTTTTGTAGGTAATATAGCTGCATACAGGGAAACTTATTATCAACTTAGCAACTTCTACAGGAAATATAACCCTATATATTAATAAACCTTCCTGCTGTAATCTTCCAATCATTCAAATGGCTAAAAAAAAAATGACACACTCCTTTTCAGGTTTTTTATTATTGTCTGTGATTGATTCATGAACATACTTGTATTAAGTGTAATGCATAGTGAAGCCCTTTTGATTGAGAGAGAGAAACGTGACACTGTATTACTGACAGTAATGCAGTACTGATCACTCGGTTAACAGAGGGGGAGAAGGAGGGCGTGCTGAGGGTAGAAAATAAGTGGCATCCAGCAGAGCTTTCTAATTCCTCTAGGAGATTGACACCTGAATGTGCTTTCAAGCAGCAAACCGCTGGGTGGCAACACCCCGCCACCTCCCACCCCCGACACCAGCTTCTCCCCTTTCTCCTCTCCATCCATTTATTCCCTGCTAGTCTCTAGCTTTCCTCGCGATCTAACAATGAATAAAAAAATACTCATCTCAATGAGACATTTATTCTAACATTGAATTTTAAAATGTTTATCCTGTAAACAGCATTCTCACCCTTATGCTCGAAGTGCGTTCGGATGCATCACAAATGGGTTGCAAGCAAATTGAAAGCGAGGAGAAATTTGCAGTGTGAGTCAGAAAATTACATTTTAGCTAATGGTACGTTGTTAATTATTCAGTTTGCCCCCATAAAGTATTCAAACCTCTAATTTTTAGCACATTATGTTTATTAGATCATGATGTGATTATGATAATAATAAGGCAATCACAGTCTGGTTATAATGCACTTTTGATGCGAGGTGTCATTATTTTGAAAAGAGCAGCAGACTGACTCATATTTATACGGGAACACTCTGACAAGTCAATTTGCATTGGAATTCAGTAGACCTATATTATCTTGTTAGATTTTCTGCTTCTTTTAAAAGACAAATACTTTTTCCATCACACACTTTCTACCTGTCATCTTGTCTTTCATCATCTTTCCTCCTTCTTAATAATTTTTGATCACTCCTGTTGTGTCCTTCTGCTATTTTCCCAGTGTGCTCTCATTCATCTTCTGCCTCCAGTGGAAGTGGACGAGGAGGGGGGAGGGGAGGGGAGGGGGGATGGAGGGTCTGGGTACAGAAGAGCTTCACAGCGGGCCTCCGTTCCATTTATCAACATCAGGATTTCGCAGCGCGATGCCTTAAAAGCCAACTCAGAAACCTCTCCGCTGCCCCTGCGAACAAAAGCAGAAAGGACCCAACTTATATGCGGAGTGCTACCTTTCCTTTTCACACTGAGTTCACCTTTACACCAATAGGTACTTTTTCAGCATGCGACTACATGAGGTTATTTTCCCTTTCAAAAAAGATGGCAGATAAAAATAAATGAGAGGAACATTTACTGGGCCTCTGTTTGTGGCCTTGACGCTTTGCAATTTGTGTTGAAAGGCTTTTTTACAAAACATTTATTAATTGTATTCACTCCTTTCTCTCTCTCTCTTTTTTGTCTCTAGCTCAACTCTGGCTTTAATGGTATGCTGTGGCGTTTCGCCATGACAAGCTGAATCAAGGCTACAGCACTAAACACCTTTGTATGACATCCATTTAGCCACCTCTGAGAAGCAGTTTAGCAGTGATTCTTCAGCTCTGTGAGGGGATGGCAGATAAAAACAGCCAAGGGTTTCTGTCGACCTTCCTTGATACATACAGAACTATTGTGTGTGTGTCTGTGTGTGTGTGTGTGTGTGTGTATGTGTGTGTGTCTCTGTGTGCATGGATGTTGTCATTATTGGGTCCCTTCCACATTTGGCCCTCCATATGGCTTATGTAGATAGCTTTCTTTGGGTCATGTCTTGACTCGGCTTTAATTAGTGGATTTGCTGCTAATAGATGGAGCTAATTAACAGGGATTGGGGCTCTTGCACGGTTGCTACTACTCCTATCTGTGTGTGTGTGTATGTGTGTGTGTGTGCTCATACATGTGTGAGCTTACATGTCTCTGTCTACCCGACGATGGAGACAACGGATGCTGTCACCTTGGTAACCATGTAAAATGGATTCCAGGGGTGGAATCAGCGCGTGCCAATTAGACATAGACATGCTATGGAGATGGCAGAGTGCACACAGATACACACTGTGTCTGCGTCGCTCAGAATTTCTCTCTTTCTCTCCCCCTTACACACACACACTCACACACACACATGGTGTAGGCAGTCAGACATTGTCTTGCCCCAGGCAGTGTGGATATGACCATCATAATCACATCATCCCCCCTGATAACAATAACTCTGCTCAGGGATGCAAATAATCTGTGTGTCCACATATCTTATTATTGCAATCAATAATAACGAAGTGCCCCAGTACACACACTCACACACACACACACACACACACACACACACACACACACACACACACACACACAAATAACACTCCTGTCACCCTAATGAGAAAGTATAGCCTATTACCATGCTTTGTGTGTTGTTTTTGTGTGTCTGTATGTCTTTGTGTGTGCGTGTGTTTCAGCAGCTGTGTCCCCCTTCTTTAAAAAGCGAGGAGATCAAAATGGAGCAAAGGGCTCACAGGGCGTAAAAACTAATTTACTTTAAAAAAAAATATAATAATTCTGCTGCCCGAGTTCCTCTTTTTTTCTCCCTGACGTCAAGTAGCCCCACTGTTTATCAAAAGCACAGTGATTGAGAAACAGGCCAAATGTACAGGGAACGAATGAACACACACACTCCGTTTTGATTCGGCCTGAGGGGTTTTTCCCAAAAGAAAGCCGGTGACCCATATGCATTCCAGTTGCTCTCAGTCCGTCCTGATGAAATGGCCACAATATTACTGCTGACTTTGTGATATCACTGTGTTACTTATGTCAAAGAGAAATTCACACACAACACCAGACAGCAGGCCTCTCTGTGTGCATGCGGACGAGTGGGTGGGGTAGGCTTATGCACTTGCAAGTGTCGATAAGTGACTGTGCGTTTGTGGGATGTGTGTGCATGTACACCGATAAGTGTTGATAAGTATGTGTGTGTGTGTGTGTGTGTGTGTGTGTGTGTGTGTGTGTGGATGTGGATGATTGCTGATTTGTGGCAGGGTGTCTATTGTTAATGAAATCCTTTGTGCGGCTCTGATTGGCTCATCAATCAAACAGCAGTTCGCATATTACCCATAACCCCTTTCTGCTCTCTCCAGGTGGTGGATTACAATGTGACACATGCACATGTGTATGCATGCACACCCTCACGCACACACATGGATACAAACACGTGAATACAGGATCAAGGGATGTCATGTGCACACCTATGCAGATCTATATACACACAAATATACAAACTCGCTAAAGCACACAATTTTAAACACACATATTTTAAACAGATCCACGCAGGAAGCAGGTGCACATGCACACCAGTGCATAGTTAAACACAAATGAATAAACTCATAGAAAACACTTTCAAACAAAAACATAAAAAAATGTTTCCTTTAAAAACTGACAGATAATCAGTTGTATACACACATTAACACATGCCCTCACACACACACACACACACACACAGAGTCTTCGACACATACATACAAACATGCCAAAAGGCAAACGTGCTCATACTGTCTCTCTCACATGAACAGTAACACACATATACACACACACACACACACACACACACACACACACACACACACACACACACACACACAGTTTTGCATCTACACATTCTGTACATAAACACCCTCCAGCCTTGCTAAAAGCTTTATGTCAGTAGTTTCCCCAATGTCGCTGTCATCTTGATATCCATCCACAGAGTGAAGGAGACAATGAGACAGTGAATGCATCATCTACATTAATTTCTACTTGATTCAAAGTGTCGTGGCTAAAGAGGGCAAAAGGAGGGGCAACAGCGGGGGGAGAAGGTGGAGAAGAAGGAGGAGAGGTAGCTAGACAGGGGAGGGGGCAGGCCTTGGGGGACACCTCGCTGCGGCTGGCCCCGGGGCTAGGAGAGAAACACACACACACACTCACATCTCCACTGAGATTAGTAACAACAGACACGCACGAGTGCACATAATCACATTCACACATATGCACGCTCATGCAGAAAAGTCGCAGACATAACGAGGTAAACGTCCCAAACAATGGCTGTGAAATCAAATGAAGATACAACAGAGGCAGCAGAACAGCATACACGTGTTTTCATGTACAGATCAGATTCAGAATCTGGTTTATTGCCCAACAGGAAGGTGCAAAATATCAACTGGGGAATACGCAGAGGTTCACAGTATTAAATTTAAAATAATTTTTCTAAGAGGTGTGTGTTAATGTATTGTAATGCTTTTAGGTGTTAACTCTAATGTAATGTGTGGAGGGTGGGGGGCGTGGTTGGGGGCGTGGAGTCAGTGTCATTGTGGGCCCTGGGTCTCACTGATGAGGCCAGCTGCAGACAGGAAAAAAAATTGTACTTATGGCTTGAAGTTTTGTTCTTGATGGACCACAGTCTTCTGCTTGAGGGAAGCGCCCCAAAAATTTCTATCTGGATTTGCAGGGGGTCGGCCACAATCTTCCCTGCTCTCCCAAGGTCGTGAAGGGATGGTAGATTGCAGTCAATCACTGGCAAAGTGAATAACACCCTGTAGTCTACTCTTATCCTGGGCAGGAGCAGCAGCATGCTGGATGGAGGAAAGGAGGATGGACTCACTCATGGCTGAATCACAGAGAATCACAGAATAGGCTTGGCTCTTCATGCAGTCCTTACCTACCTCCATGGTCTGTAAAGCATTAAGCTACAAGTTGTTCTGTGTGCCAGGTCACCAGATGTTCAGTCTCAAACCTGTAGGGGGACTCATCCTCACCAGAGATGAGTCTGATGGGAGTGATATCATTGACAGATTACAGGAGCTTGACAGAATGATGACTTGATATGGAGCTGTTGTATACATAGAGAAGAGCAGAGGGGAAAAAGATGCAACCTTTGAGGGGGTTCTGGGGCTGATGGTCCAGAAGTCAGACACATATTTTCCTATCTTTATATGTTGCCTCTTGTCAGGCAGGAAATCCGATCCACCTGCAGGTTAGTCACGCTCAGCTGGAGGAGCTTGTTCTGAAGCAGGGCCTGGATGATGTATTGAAATCACATTTCACTTCTACAAACAGGATCCTGGCATATGTTCCTGAGGAGTCCAGGTGCTGGAGGATGAAGTGGAGGACCTGTTTACTGCATCATCAACAGACCTGTTGAATCTGTAAGCAAACTGCAGGGGGTTCAGTAGTGGGTTGACTTTAAGATGAGGAAGCACAAGACGGTCTCTCATTACCACAGAGTTCAGGGCAGCAGGTCTGTCATCACTGGTGTTAATAGTTTATGGTTTTTTGAGATGAGGATGATAGTGAAAGTTTGGATTAAACTTCATGGAGTGGCTATTAGTCTACAATTAAACCCACCCAGGGGCACCTTTAGTGACAATTTATTTTAAAAAAAATAAACAAAAAAGAGCAAATATCATTGAACTAGGTTAAATTTCCAGAAAACAAGTTACAAATATTGCAGTTCCTGTTCTATCCAACTGCAAATAACACCATTTACATTAACTCCAAGTAAACCAGTTACAAAAGCAAAATGCTGCACAAACACAACATAACATCAGTAATGATAAGCCAGAAATATAATATACTTAATTATATTCTGGAATGCAGCATTTTCAGTGATAAATACAAAGAACTTTTAACAGTTTAGGTACAATTTGCTGTTTATACTGTACATACAAACCTTTACTATAATAAAATTTGGAAAGCATGACATTTAATTGTAATAGAGTGTTTTTACATTACTATATTTCTACTTTTACTTATCTGAGAGAGTATGCCTACTCTTGTCTGTGTTCAGTGCTCTGAGAATCTGTAGTTGAAAGAAAGAAAAAGAGGAAAAAGTGAATTTTTTTTTGTTCATAGTGTTGCATTTGATGTCACACTGAAGTAAAAAGTGAAAGTCTTATAGGATTGGAGGGACAGACGGGATTATTCAAAAAAAATGATGTGACTATTGGTTTGAAATTTCAAGTACATCTGTTGTTATGTGATGTAACAACTACAAAAAGCATCTGGTCTTCCGAGGAGTACGGTAAAGTATTGGAGTTTCAAGGTACAAACACTGAGGGAAATGTGAATTTTGGCATGAAATTGTCTGTATTAGGGTATGAAATAGGATGACAAGGTGCAAAATTCATTTTCACTTCATGTTCTCTCTGACCCGTCTTTAGCAAGACGCAGACAGGCGTCTCCTGTCCTCCTCCTGTCGTCCAACCTCTTGTTCCACATCTCCACTTTTTCGTCTCAACAGCCTGTCAGCTCTGGGACATAGTTATGACTCATCTGTCTGTCACATTGAAGATGCCAGACAAACAGACAGTCAGAGGGTCCGTCTTTATCTGCAGAGAGTGAATCATAATTTGGTGCTGGACGTCTCATCCAAAATCAGGCAATCTGTGCTGTCTGCACCCCTCGTCCCTTGGCAGTTGGCAGTTTCCTTGATTACAGATACTTTACTGTAGAACTGATCAATATGATACTGATTGGCTGTAGGAAATACTTTCTCTTGAAGTGATTTTACACTAATTTGGCATTTTCTTCAGTTTCTACAAACTTTCTCAGAACTTATGAAGTAATTAGAGGTGTCAGTTAGGAGTTTTTGATTTAACGATGGTGTAACCATGATGTCACAGGCCCTCTCATGCTGACAGAAATAAATGTCTAGCAGAAATATGAAATATTTGGAATGTATGATATGATTTTCCAGCAGGTAAATCACTGAAAATGAATTGAGATCCTTCTGAACTGTTGTAAGGGGCAGGAGCACATAACTAAAACTATCTGGACTTGTTGAAAAAGGAGAAAAAAATATCATGTCGACAGTTTGAAAGATATACAGCAGGTTATTTGCTGCGTGCGAGACAAGTCCAAGATTCTGTTTCAACAAACACTAGATGTACAGGATAAAAGCCAACACAGTGTAATAAAAAAAAACAGTGCAAACCCTGAATAACTGCTCCTGGGGATACACAGATAACATGCAACCTCACTATCACTATTGGCTGTTACTCGGCTTTTTTCAGTTAGGCCTCCTCTATAGTCGTTTTTTTAACTATTTAACTGAATTTGCTATGGCCACTTATGTTTAGCAGCTCATCTGAACTTTTAGCTGAGGTGAAGGCATGCAATGAGACAGTATGAGACAAACAACAACAACAAAAAAAAACATAGACATCCTTCAAATTGACCATATTTTTATACTCACACCACAACAGAATAATACGTCTACATGCCCCTTACATAAGCTGTTATGATGATTTGTCAGAGCTTATTTAAAAATGTAAAATGACATTTTACTCATAAATAGCCCTCTTTATTCAAATTTCTGGTCAACCTTGAAGTAAGGTAAAAGTAATTTGTCATCAGCAATCCAATTTGTCATGTCATGTGCATGAATTTAGCTCTTAGTCTGTTCACAGACCTACATTTATATGCGAATATATGTGGTATAAATGGTTGATTTTTAGGACTCCAGACTGATGCAAACATTATTTCTCAGTCACGACCAGAGCGCAAGGTTCATACTCTTAAAATAAAAGGCAGTCACTGTTGTTGACATTGGCCACGAAGCCCACTGCTGTTCAGGTTGAAGTATTACACATGTTGCAAATCACCTCTTGTGCTTCAAGGGATTCGACCTTGAGTGTGGGTGTATATGGTGCTTTTGGAAATACTGCATCTCCCATGATCCTTTGCCAAAGTGGCACAGAGAAGAATGGTAACTGTCAGGCCCACACCCGTTCCTTTGAAGCCATGTTGTGAAAATAAGAGGTGTGTTTAAGTCTGTTATGTGTGTGGTTTAAACAACTTTGTGTACTCTGCTCTGTGTTTGTGTGTGTTTCTGCATGTCTGTGTGTGTGTGTGTGTGTGTGCAAGATGGCCTACAGGGAGCACTGTAAGGTTTTTCCAGCCCACGCTGAGTCGACTCTGGTTGGACCGAAGGGGCTCAGTGTGACCTGCCAAAACACACAGCAGCCACACCAACAGTGAACTCTGTATGGTCAGGGATGGAGGGATGGAGGCGGAGGAGAGGAAGAGGTGAAAAGTGAAGTATGGAAGAAACAGGAGAGGAGTGGAAGAGAGAGGGGAAGACAGGAGGAAGGAGGGAGGGTGGAAGAAATTCATCATGGTCACAAAAATGTGCACACAGGCTCAGCTGTGATGTGTGTGTGTGTGTGTGTGTTTAGTAATGACACAGTGACAGATGTAGTTCTGGTCTCAATAGGTAGATACCCTGTACTTAAAAACCCATTTAAGCTTGTAAAACCACTCAACCATAAAACTTTAGGCTCTGAATGTGCATGTGTGTGCCGTACTGCAAGAGTGTCAGTATTTGTCTGCTGATTGCATGCCCTGGTCTTTGTGTCTTTGCTCATTAATTTTGATTGCAAGGGCGAGTGACGGGCATTCGTCGAACAAAAACAACAGGTTGGCTGCGTCCTGAACTTTGCAATTCAGGGGAGGTGAGAGGGAACGAGTTGATAGAGAGTGGAATACAGGCAGAGAAAAGAAGGGGGCTAAAAGAGGGGAGGAGGCGGTAAATAAGTGCCTTTCAGTCTTGTGGAGGGGTAGATGAGCGGGGACTCTGACAGCTCTGAGAGTCCGACAGCTAAATGGCTCACTCAAGACAGAAGAGGTGATAAAGGAAGAAAAGCAGGAGAGGAAAAAAAAAGCACCGAAAAAATTAAACCTGTGAAGTCGGCCATGTAACTGTTTCTGTCATCAGTCAGAATGACTCATTGTGTTTATTTGTTGTTGTGCATTAACATATTTCTGTTAGAGGCGATAACCAACAGGCACTATATAATTTTCAGTGGCTAAAAAAAATCAATGACGGCAAATAAACTTTAAGTAAAGATTTCAACCAGTCTAAATTATTCCTGATGGTTTTATATGCTTAAGCTTTTTAATAGCAGCCAAAGCAAACCACACATTTTTGATTTGAGCAATTGCCCCTGAAGGTAGCCATTGATTTCCACTGCTGTCACAAAGACATGGAAACTCTCTGTTGGTGTATTAAAGGGATGCTCTAAGATTAAAGATTAAGCAGCTGGCTGACTTTATAATGCAAGAAACAGCTAACTTCCTTGGTTATAAATTTGCATGTTGGATATAATTTCCCAAAAACACTTCAATACTCTTTGACATAGATCTTCCAAACAATATTTCCTCAGTCTTCCTTGAGTATTTGGTTGGGTTGGGCTTTTGAGACTGCAAAGGCCTTAACACACTCACTTAATTTGCATGTTAGCATTCAGTAATCCATTTGTCCCCTGTATAAAAGCATGTGCATTTCTTATGTTGTACTCATTTATTCAAGTTTTGAAATGAAGCCATTTTAAATGTGGTGATCAGTGATTTGCCTCAGCCAGAAAAAAACACATTTTTTTCTGCCTAGCCAAACCTTTGAATGTGAATTTACACTATTGCTGATCTTTAAGTGGACTGAATGTAGAGAATACTAATATGAGAAAGCTATTGAAGCTAATAAGCTGTGATGCATCGTCCACTTTATAAAACTGTCCTCTGACAAAACAGTGTTTTGTAGCAACACATTCTCATGAGAGTAGTATTGATGCTTTGTCTCACCCTTTTAGCATCTAATACGGACGCATTAGACATCTTTAAACATTAAAACAACTTGGTTGGATTCAGGAAAAGATTATAGGTTTGACACTGATGTTTTACTTTCATTTTCCCACCATTCTCAAATTCCAGCCTCCATGTGTGTGACCTGCTGGGGCTCTTTCCACCACATTGCACGGAACAGTTGCTATGAGCGTCAAATGCTGGCACACATGTGTTTACATTGGAGTTTTTTTTACAAAGGGCGTATCATTCAGAAGCTTCTACTCTCTGCTTTTTTGTTTGAGACGTAGAGGTGTGTTAAAGTGTCAGTATTTAACGAACTGTGACTGAAACCAGGCTGTTTGTAGGCCGTCATGAGACAACGGTTGATGCAGTAGTGCTGAGACTGAAATGTGGTTGATGGTGTGCCACTAGTGGTTCAGCAGCATATGCTGATCCCCAGAGTGGCATGCCGCTCGTTCCAGCAGTACATATGGTTCCCTGATGGCAGGTGATGCTTGAAAGTGCGAAAGTGTGATAAAGGTCCAACTCTTCACTTTTCTCTTTTTCTCTTACGTCTCACTGAACAGATAATCTGAGTTTTTATACCCATGAAATTCAGTCTGAAGTAGGTTAGTCTATTCTGTTTGATGCTGTTATATAAGGCTGCTTGATACGACAGTTCTATAAATTCCATTCATTAATAGTAAAAGGTTTTATGTGTCTGCTGCGTGTCTCTCCTGTGAGGTATAGTGTGCTGCATCAAAGCTATGGTGGCCTTTGTCTCTTCCCTCATGTATATCTTTTTCACATCATTGTATGTCGTGTTCACAGACATTAAGAGGACATCCAACAGCGCCGACAGTCAAAGCTACGTGTGTTGTGAATTTTTTTCTTCATCATGATTTTGCTTCGCGCATCAGTGTAATTTCACAGTTTATGATCAGCTGGAACTCTTCTTATGTTTTACTGCAGAAACTTTCAATACGTTGTAAAGCATGATGGTGATGCACAGCATGCTTCATTAATGTGATTAAGAGGCTCGAGTTGTGAAAATTACTGTCCTTAGCCAGACTCATAACCTTTTATTTTACCTGACAGACAGAGGAGGACTGTTTCTGTGTGTGTGTAAGTGTGTGTGTGTAGGTTTGTTAGCTATAGGTACACACTTTCACCTCACACTCTCTCAGCCACATCCATAACTTTTTATTTCCAGCAGTCTGCACTTCTCCTCATTGGCATAATTTACCGCTGTTTTATGCAGCTTGTCCTGCAGGTCGTCCAAAGTTTAACACCTCTGTTAGATTTTTATGCCTGTGTGACTGGAGCTGTGTGGACCTTTAGTCCCCTTATTGCTTGCGTGGTCCAGAGTACTCTCTTTGCCTCTGTACATCTCTAACACCCTCTTTTTCTTTTCCAAGCAACACATTTGAGTACTGTACATTTCAAAGACAAGAAAATTTCCGCTTGCTTGTGTGGTAAGTGTGTAATCATCACTCTATCTGGGTAATTGAAAGAGATCATTTTGCATGTTTCTTTAATTTCTACCCTTTGGCACATGTGCTAGCACAAATGATAACGTCAATAGCTTGGTTTTCCTTCAAGTCTTTTATGAGGTTTGGAATTAGACAGACTGAATGGAAACAGTGGAGCACCCATTAAAAAAAAGTATTCACACTAGACATTTCCTTAAGGCAAATGCATTTTATGATAGTAAACACATCATGGAAACAGTTGAAACAGTTGAAACAGATATGTAAGTATGTTTGATCCAGCACAAAGAAATGTCTGCGAACGGTCTCCCTCCCTCAGTGTGCTGCAGCATGCAGGAGGTTGCCACTGTGGTTTTTATTACTGTGTTTAAGTCTGGAAGTTTGGCAAACATGGCACTGAGCAATGATGAGAACTTCCCCATTTAAAGAGTTTTTTGGTTGATGATGTTATCTTACAAAGGCACAAAAACTCTAAAAGGGCTTAAAATTACCTGGAATTTTACTGTAAGAGAACTGAGACAACAGTAAAATGTTAAATGCAAACGTTAGCTGTGGATGCTAGGAGCTGACTGATGTTTCTGCTTGCCTATCATTGTTTTGGTCAAATTTTTTTTCAACTGAGCTTACAACTTGCTTATCAAGACCTTTTTGTTAAACAAACTTTTTTTTAAAAAAACAAGAACCTACTCGCCAAGAGGCAACAGTGCTAACCACTGGGCCACCATGCAGCCCCTAAACAGTGATCTTTAATTACCAAGAAGCAAAAAATCAAAACAAGACTTCTTTTTTTTGAAGATCTGATTTGATTCTGTGTGGGAGCACAATGTTAACATTCGCCTGTTTCTTTTTTCTTGTTATCTCCCCTTTGATTACACCTGAATACCTGGAAAAGGGTGTCACCACAATATCAGAGAGTGTGAGTGTGATCCTGTGCTGTGTTACACACAAAAGCTCTAACAGGAGGTTTATTTACTGCTTATTGCTGAGAGCTGCATGTGCCAACTTTGCTCTCTGCTGCATGCAGCAGCTGCCTGGCTGCACATGTCAGCTAGACTTGACATAACTTTACTCAGTTCTGCCTTTCATTCTTTCACTCTCTCTCTCTCCTTGCCACCCCAAGGCAGAGCAAGGCGATAAGGGTTCCCAGTAAAAGCAATGATCAAAAGTAGCACCCGGATGCCTACAGGTTTCCCTGACATGAGAGGAGATTGTGTGGTGGGGAAGAACGATGGCGGAGCAGAGTTTGGAGGGTAGAGGGAGGAAGCGAGAAAAGGAGACACACCCATTACTTGTCAAACCCCGAGCAGAGATGGGATACCTCAAGATTGGGAGAGATGTAAAGAGAGAGGGATGGGTGGGGGTGAGGGTTGGTGAAGGTGATGATGGGTGGTGCGTGTGTGTTGGGTGGGGGTGTTGCAGGAGAGGATGAAAGGTTTGAGGCATGAAAGGAAGACAGACATGGGGTGAAAAGAGGTGGAAAAGAGAAGTAAAGGAGAAAAAAAGGACGAGAGAGAAAGTTGGGCTGAGCAGAGCGCGACATGAGGAGCAGGGTGGAGGGAGAGCTGGGGGATCGTCTTGAGTTGAAAAGCTGTCATAGGTGAATAATTGAAGACAGGCTCAGCTGCCTACACACACACACACGCACACACAGATGCACACACACTCACACACACATACAGTAAAGTCAAAGGCAGAGGTGGAGATGCGTATGTGCAAGGCTGAGCAAGACCGAAGCGGAAAATCTTTCCATAATGAGGAAATTCTTGACTCAGTATTATAATATTTTCCCGATTCGGAGAAAATGTCATTCCGTCAGCGCCCATTCACACCAGCTGCCTCTATTTCACTTTCCTCAGAGTGGATCTGATAGCGCCGCATAGCAAAGCTGCGCTAACTCAATAACAAGCCGATAACTTCTGGCCTCTGTGATATGCAGTGGAGTGTGACAGTGACAGGAGTGTGTGAGTGCAGCTTTGTGTTTCCATATTGTGTACTCGGTTTTGTCTGGGCCTCATATAAATGATTTTACACTCTCTCAAGGGCTATGTAAGGTAAATGATTTACCCCCTTGCTATTGTTTAGTTTCTGATGTTTGAGTGTGTGCATGCACGACTTTATATTTCCTGTCATCGTGTCAGTACAAGCCTCGTGCGCCTATGTGACATGATTTCTTGCTCACACAGCATGTATAATGCATATCCCAAATTATATGTTACATGTTTGTCTGCTCCTCCCCCCCCCCCTCGCCAGCCAAGGGTGAGCAGGCATTCTAATGCACAGGCGCTGGCACTAGAATACTTTATTTGGCCGCATATAAGACCAATTTCAGCCAGATTTATGACTCCTGGAGTCGGGTTATTTCACCAAATCCCCAGACAGGACACAATTCACGGCTGTTGTGTGTGATACCTGCTCTGTTTTCAAATCTGAGAGCTGCGGCATTGCAGATGTGCCGTGGGAGTTGTAAGGAGAAACCCTCTATATTTTCAGCAGCCCACCTCTTATGGAGCCCCCTTTCTTACATTCAGCGGCTGAAGAAAGAAGAAAGAAAAAAAAAAAAGAGCCCCAGGCAACTTTTATTACACCTTCCCTCAATTACACCATCGCCATAAAACAACACGCATTTAATCACAACCTCTGCTAACATGATGAAGTAGTTCATCACAAAGAAGCGCCAGGTCTTAACAATGGAAACATACATTTCAGAGTCGACGGATATTAGATATGTGTCAATAAAAAAGATATAGGCCTCACTAGTGCTAACACAGGCCATGAATTATTATTGAGGAAGGGGATCTTACGTTCCATAACTTACCCAACTCCACGGGAGACAAGTCCTCAGCTCCCTAGGGAAAAGACGGCACCCTGAGGATGCTGCTGGGTGAAAGCCGCACGATCGGGGTGATGACAGGGGGATGTAGGTCGGGCAGATGCTCCCCCACAGAGGGATTCATGTGCTCAAGGAAACAGTGACAATCCATGTTGGGACTAGAGAGTATTAGAAAAATCCCTGCGGTGGGGAGCTTCTCCAGACAAAGAGAAGAGTCTATTGTGCGTGCAGGGGGATTCACACCGACTGGTTTTCCCACTGGGAAGATGGATATATCAGCACCATGACTCTGACACCATTGTGACTTGACTTATAGGCTAAAGATAACAGACAACACACCTTGAGCTCTTTTTATTACTCTATTGCTGCAATCGGACTTGTTTAACTGGTGCATTAAAGTAATTAAGTCCTATTGAAACAAAGACTCAGTGTGTCTGAGTGTTCTCATTAGTTGTGTGCATCTATCCCGCAGAAGAATAAACGGCTCAGCAGGGTCTGTAGACCAAACCGCGAACCATCTCCTTTGCTTCTCTTATCCATGTGGGAGTTTCCATTACTCCTCAGCCCTGCAGGTGCTGTGGATGAATCTATGGCGAGCACAACATAAAGCCGCGGTAGAAGAGGACGAGAAAATCGGTTTGCAGGCTCAACAATAGTTTCTTTATGCAAATTTCCCCCTGATGCAATGCAAAAAGCAACGGGGCGAGCAACATGCTTGTGTTGATTCTCACAAAAAAAGAAGAGTTGTTTTCTCCTCTGCTCTACTAGTGGAGGAAGGGGGGGGTCAGAGTGGGAAAGCCAAGTGGATTTAGCTCCTTAAACTCAGCAGGTGATTTGTTAATTTTTCAACAGGCTGGATGGCCACAAGTGAACCGACTCGTGAACAACTTTTTTGGTTCTGTTTTTGTTTCCATCCTGTTTGTTTCAATACCACCCCAATCCTCCAATCCCCCATCCCATTCCCCAGAACTGACAGAAGGGCATGACTGAGAGGAAAGGTGCAATCACAAATACGTTTTTCTCCTTCAGCACCATGGACAGTGTCATGGATTCATCAATAGAATGTACTTTATTAATCCCAGAAGGGTAATTCAGAACACACCGCACAGTTAAGCTACTGATTCTTCAGAGTGTTACAAGCTGCAACAAAGATCAGAGATGCTTAAACAAAAAGAGACCTTGTAAAGGGACAGACTACACCGACTCTGGCGCCTGGGCAGGCTGGCTAAAGTAACACGAACATTGGCCAGACGTTCTCAGCTACCTTCACCTCCAACCAATCACGCAGCTTTAAGAGACCAAACAGACACACACAGCGCACAGGAACAAGGCTGTGAGGCTGCCACACAGAGCCATAAGTTATTCAAACAGGTTGGATCAGGAACAAACGATTAAAACTAATGACATGTTGTCATAGAAACAGAGAACATAGAGCAGACTTTGGAAGAAGTGATTTAGTAATGTGTTACTGTAGATTTACTGTATAGAGGCTATATTTAGAGCTTTTTTTTTAAAGACAAACTTTTTTAAAGCTGCACTGAGTTTGTTCAAGCCTGAGATTTTTTTTTTTTTTGTTCTTTCTATAATGAGGACCCGACTGTGACATTTGTAAACTGCACTCAGCAAAGTTTATTTATCTGGTCCAAGATCACCGTCAAGAAAAAAACACCTGCAGGATCAGAGAAACAAAATGTGTGACCGTTTTTCATTATTTTTAATGGTAACTTGGTGTTTGGTAAAAAAAAACAACCCAAAACATCCATTTTCTAGTTTTTATTTTTTCACTTTCTTTGGAAACTGAAATGATTTTTCATTCAATTACCAGCATGTGGGTAAATCCAGTGAGTCCCATGGGTTGATAGAGCCACATTTTTCCCAAACACTTGAAATGAGACTGGGGCTTTACTTCTCTTAAGCTTGCTCTATTTTGGATGAGTAGGAATCAACAGTAATCATACTTAAAAATACAACAAGAAAGGTGGCCACGAGATAAAAGGATAGAGAAAAGAAGAAATGTAATTTTGAAAAAAAGTAATGGGATAAAAGACATCACATCAAAGACGCAAACTCTATTTTTAGTTAAAAGGAGTGATTTACAAGGTGAAGTAGAAGTCTGGACAGCACAAAACAATTTCAAAGAGAAGAAATGTTTTTTCATAAGAAGAAAAGGAGGCTAAAAAAAAACAGAAACAAAGATTAGAAAGCACCCAGAGACAGTGATTTTGATTGAGAGAAAGAGAGGGAGCAGAGGGGATTTTCAGCGGGGGGAATTGAAACGATGGAGAGAGAGAAAGAGTGTGTCCAGGGGGCGAAGAGGAAGAGCTGCAATAGAAGCGCAGGTAGCGAGTAAGTGGGCGAGAGAGCCCGAGTCAGGCTGGGGGAGAGAGAGAGGGAGGGAGAGGGGAGTTTGTATTGCATTCCTGTTGCATCAGTTCAGAGTAACAAGATTTGGAGATGCAGGCTCAGACATACTAATAGGTTTTGCACTGACGTCCACCCCCCCGCACACACACACACACACACACACACAGAACATAATAGACAGTTCTGCTCAGCAACACGGTTTGCTCGCCACTCACATTTAGCCCCTGTTGATACCTCTGTAACTGTGTTTGTGCAAGAGAGACAGAGAGAGAAGAAACGGGTGACCGGCCTGAACACACACACACACACACACACACACACACACACACACACACGCATGCACACCCACACACAGACACACACACACACACACACACACACACACACACATTGCACTGTCAAAAAGAAATACCAAATAATCCCCTGCGAAAGAGGCAGATAAAGACAGTGACCTTGAGCCGCAGTGAATAGAACCATCAGCAGAGGAAATAAACACAAGCAAGGCCACCATAAGAGCACACAATATCTCTGCCCGAGCAAATCTAATTTAGACTTCTTTTTGTGAAGCCAGGACAGCGCGGCCTTTTTGTAGTGTTGTTAAAGCCTCGTAAGAATGGGTTCACCATTGTTGATCCAACAATCCGAGGAGATATTTTGTATCTAGGATTGAAAATCCCTTTTTTTTACATGAATGAGGATGTATTTTTAATCTTAGCATTAAGAGGGAACAGGGAATTGACGAGCATTTTCTTGTTTTCAAGTGGTTTTGGAATTGAATGGCAGCTTTCTGGAACTTTAATCTCCTCCCTGACTGCTTCCACCACAAACAATTTGGGAAACACATACGCACACACAGACACTGATATCTGGTCAGTTTTACATTTCAGCTCCTCCAGAGGTTTTGGATGTTTGTTTTTAAGGGGAAAACTGATCCCAGGCCTGTACTTGAGGGCAGCTTAAACTGCAATCAAAAAAACAGCGGGTGTTGCCGTTCAGTTGCAACATCCAGGGGTATTTTTAGCCTTGGACATAAAAAGAAAAACAGCTAATTTTTCTCATCTTTTGGCATGACATATTATGTAAATGCACAAACATAGCATCAGAAAACCAGAGAGCATTACCACCTCTTCAAAGACATAATAAATTAAGGAGAGGCACAGTCTGTTTTCATACTCTGATAGAAAATTACCCTGCAACATTCATGGGCTTTTAACAGAAACAGAATGAGTAAGTTGGCAATTTAAATGAATGAATGCTTCTTTTTTTTTTTAAAAGCTCTCAGAGCAATAAAACAACATTAGCTTTAAGTTGATCTGTTGTCTCTTCTTTCTCTCTCTTTTTTTTCATCCTATACTCCTACCAAACTGTTAAATTTCAATTCAGCTTGGGTTTAAATCCCCTGATGTGTGTTTCCCTCGAAGGACTTACCCCCTTTCTTCTATTCTCTCTCTTCTTTTTTAAGCTTGCGAGTTCTTTCAGGTCGAAACAGTACCTTATGTGTAAAGAAGAGAGACAGTGAATCAATAATCAAAGCTCACCGTCTTTATGCCCAAAGGCGAGTGGTTTCTCCCTTCTCAGTCTGTGCTGAGGATCATTCATAGTGTATAAAAGGCATTGCTAATGCCTTGCCATATGAGCAATAAGAGAAGCCCGAACACACTTCTTTTCTTCTCGGTGAGCTTTTGAGTTGATGCGTGTTGTTTCAGTGTCTCGTGATAGGAAATCCAGCACCACAAGAAAGGAGATCTCTTAGCTGGATGATAGAGCTGTGGGTTTTCTTAATTTGCTTCATAGATAAAGGCGAGGGACAGCCCCAGGTGAAACAGGTAGCGCTTCAGATCTCTTTAAAAGTGTAATCTGATAGAGTGTGTTATATACTGCTTTGCAATGATAAGGGTGTTGAGCTTGTGGAAGTGTTCACTGTGGATAAATGTCATGCAAACTGCATCTAAACACACACATAGGAACAAATACACACAAGGCAAACAAGAGGCCTTGAATATATTACTAATTAAAGAGTGATTAGCACTAATGGTACATATTGATTGTTGGAGGCTGACGTAATCTGGTTAGTATCTTGGCTCTCAGGGAGAGAGAGCCTGTAAATTGAACTCTGCTGAACCTAAAGTGGTTAAAGGCTCCCTTGGTTGTTTGTATGGCACATCATGCTTTTATGGTATTTAAGCAGGAATCAATTGTCCATAGCTACACTAAAGCCCTCCTATATGTAGTGGCTGTCCAGCTATAGATTTGCAACTGTAACTAGGCTAGAAGGCCTTTTTATTTCTTTCATTGTAGAAACAAAGGAATGGATTATACAGCGTGTTTGTTGACAGATGTTAGCATGTCTGCAAACGCTAGCACATCTGGCTAATTAGCTTAATATGAAGCAGTGTTATGTGCCATATTAGATCAGTATTATGGACTTGGAAGTAACATTAGGTCAATTGCATAGAACATTTCCAGGGTGCTACTATACAAATTCCATGCTAACGTCAGTGGTTAAGTCCTGCTCTTTATTGGATCTGGGGAAGTTTATATTCCTGCAATGCAATTTAGGCTAATTTCTATGGCAACATAAACTGTCCAACCTTTCAAGTGAAAGTGAGGATACTGTTTTAAATACAATAACACATAAATCTAAAACCTGGTCTTGCTTGTCTAAGCACACAAGTCAAGCGGCAAAATAAGCTTATATCAGAATGAAAAACTTTGATTGGTTATTATCAGTCTTATCTGATGTTTTTCTTAGGAAAATACTTGGAACAACAGACCTAATTTACTCCTCATTGCAAAACAGGAACCCTCTCTTTGTCTTCTTCATTGATTGTCAATTTGTAGATATTTTGGTTAGGACCTATAGCGTCTGTCCTTTAGCACAATGCCATGTATGTAGCTATCAAAAGCATATTTATGACTCCATTTACTAGATTCTAATTTAAAAATTAATAAGTCAAAAATATTGAAAAGTCTTCCTGAGACAGTATTTTAAACCAAGACATGAAACTAACGTTAGCAGATGATAAAATCTGCTAGCAACAAATGACAGAATGTATAACCGTTGTCCAGGAATGAAGCTTGCATTTGTCTCACTCTGTCTGAGATCAAGGACCAACTGTTTAAAAACTGACAATGAATTTGATGAAGTAAAACTTGCCCTTACATTACTGTAAACCCAAGCTGTGCTGTGCAAGAACAGAATGTGCTACACACCAACAGTAACTCAGAGGGCCGAGCACAGCGGAGATTCCCTGAGTACGACATCACTTGGAAAAAAAATCTGCTCTGCAATGTTGATTTAAACAAACTTTCCTCTGTATTCTTGTTTGTCTCAGTTACCTTTTTCGTGATCTGAAAGCACATCAGCTCACAGACGGTTGAGTGAGCTGTGACCTTTTAGAACTTCCAGGTCAGAGGTCACTCATAATCTGCCTATCACCATTCCTGTCATAACCCGTCTGACATTTCACTGGCTCTGACTCCAAATGTCAAGCCATAATCTGTGAGGGTGAGTGCTGCCAGGCCATGGCTCTCCTGCCTCTCACCGATGCATTTTTCCTGTTTACTCCAGTACTTTCTCTCTGTTTCAACATTTTTTTTCTAAGGGTTTGGTTTCATAAACAAGCTAGATGTGTTTATGATATCAAATTCTGTCTGAAGTAAAATTGGAAACTGTCCACTGGGTTCAAACGAGTTATCTTTCATTTTCCTCGGGAGCTGAGTGAGTTCCAAACCTGTGTAGGAGGTCAACGGCCGCCTGCATCTTTGTTTGTATGAGAGACACGGAAGGTAAATGAGTATTGTTGCTGGTGTCCACTTTTATTCTGAGCCAGAGGAAAGATGGAAGGAGATCATTTGGGGACTGTGTCCCCCTTTGTAATAGGGAAATGGATTGTGGGAGAAGGAGTGTCGAGCCTCATTTATGCCTTGATTCCTCAATCTCTTCATTTGTATTTCCCCCACATGGTCAGGGCGGCCTTCCAAATTCATGCACATGTGTGCATGTGGGTTTGTTTGATCTCTGTTTGCACTGCAAACTAAAAATGCATGCTCATTAACCTTTAATATATACAGTGTAGCGTATATATGTTGGTCCAAACGTAGCCATTGCTTTTCCAGTGGGATTTCCATTTAGTAATTTGGTGTTTTTAGAGGGGATGTGGAATGAGGGTGTGGGTGAGGGGCCGATATTCAGTGGATTAAAATTATATTTTGTTGACCTTTTGTGTCTGCTGCTCTCCTTCACACTTGCAGATGTGCTGGTGAATATTTTCCAGTTTATAAGCATGTAGGGTCATCTTACCCTTTAACGCTTATTAAAATTTCAACTGAAAAAATAATCCCAATGAAAACTTTTCAGAGCTAATTCTGTGGCTAATCTTGTGTTGTGTTTTTTTTTAAATGTCCTCATGCAATACTGCAATACTTCATGCATAAGACCCGTTGTCAGTTTGATGACAATTATCCTGAGGTGTGGCTGGATCAAACTCTGTGGCTCAAATTTGATTATAAAACAGCATCTTTTCCTCCAACACCATACCTGTTTTCAGAAGATGACCAAATGAAAATGCAGTTTTGGACTATAACTTTTTGAAAAGTTAATTTGCTCAAATAAAAGCAAAAACATGAAATTCCTTCACAAAAGCCAACAGTGGTTGAGCAGTCTCACACTCACACTGTCCTGTCAAACTCCTGAAGCAAAGATAACAATATTATCTGGCATTTTCTGACTATATGTGTGTCTGAGCTCCTCTTCATTACATCCTCTTCATTACATCCTGTAATACTGGTTATCTTTCAAAGGTTAATACATGATGTGATCTCAGGTCTGTTTATGTTACAGAAACTCCAGTAGCCATAACTGGGTAAACTAAACACTTTTAGGGCTGATTAGCTCTACAAAGCATTCAACAGTTGCTGTTACATTTTAAATTACAATAAAGTAAAACAGAAAATCGGAAAAAAGTGTAAAGGTATATGTGTGTATCTATTCGGGGTTCGGAAGTTGCTCAGCAATTGGACAAGTGCTTCCTTTCAAGCAAACTGACCCCATTAAAGATGGATTTTTTAAAACCTGCATATCTAGATATCACTGCTAGTTGAAAGTATTTATGGATAAGCTATATCTACTGTAGATTTTTAGAAAAAAAGGGTATTAACAGTGACCTCTGTTTACATTGCATGGATAACAATAAAGTATACATGTAAAAAATTCATTTACACACAACAAGACAACCTACCTGCATTTAGGGTGCATCAGATATAAATACCACTTGCTGTTACGGTTAAGGCCTCTTACTTTGATGTGTTGTAAGAATTTAGGTCATGAGGTTTTTATGACAGCCCTTTAAAAGCTGGAAAAAATCTTTTCCTGCAAATAAAAAGCCAAGTAAACCCAGTTTTTCTGGGTCTATCCACCCCCCCACATCCACTGCTCCCATTCTTTCATCAATCAGCCAACGCCCACTTCTTGTCATGTTCATGTCATGGCTGTTAGTGCCGATTCTGACGTATCCAGATACCTGAAGCGCTGTAAGAAATGTCAGATCTCTCCCACAACTGTGTGGAAGTGTGTGATGAGACGTTGAGGAACTTTGCCACTGGGCCCGAGTGCCACCCCATCCTCTAGGCCTTAGGCTAAGATGTCATCTAAGCTCCCCTGCAAAGGGCCCAGGCATCTTGGCTGGAGCTGCTGGGAAACGCACATGCCACTCCACAGCATGCCTGCTATTTAGCCACTCAATGTATAGATGCCAAACACATCAAACCCCCCGCGACGACCGCCTCGCTTTAGATTCCACCTCGCTTTTTTCCTCTGTATATGCTGAAGGTGTAGAGTGAGCGCTCAATTGCTCTGACATATATAGGTCCTGTGTGTTTAATGGTGTGTGTGTGTGTGTATGTGTGTGAGTAAGAAATGGTGTTGGTTCGGGGTTGGGTTAAATGCGTTTGTGTCAATCATGGAGACACCCATAGATTACGATCACTTCCCCTCAATTACACTTTGTAAAAAGAGTGGAGGAGGACTGAGGAAGAAGAATGGGAAAAAGGGTGAAAAGAGGGGAAGGAAAGATCTCAATTATAAAAATGGAACTAGTCTCTGAGCTTCAAAGGCAATCCACATTTCTTCCATTTCATTTTTCAGATCGTTCAAGATTACTGTCACATATACATCATGTGTAATTCCACTCACACAGCTGCTAATACTCTCTTGGTGTGTCTTTTACACTGTAGAAACAGAGATATCAGCCTATATGGCCTACATTTATTACACTGATCCATTATATGACATTATTGCATCATCTGTCCGCCCAACATTTCTCAAGCCCTAAGGCACTCGTAACCGAAGTGACAGACGGCAACTGGGTGTGTATGTGTTTTTCCCTGTGTGTTTGCGCGCATATGTGTGTGTGTAGGCTCTTGTGTACAAGCTGGAAGCGTGGCACAGGTTGTGTTTGAATTGATGGCCAATCGTTGTGAGTTTGCATGTCCATATGTTTCAACCCGCAGCTACATCCACCATCTGTCCCAGTATGATGCTAATTTAGCTCTCCTGTCATAATCAACTGTCTCTGTATTCCCCACTGTCTACAATTGCCTGCTTTGTTGCCGGTGACTGGTGTAGCGGGCGTTACACACTTGTTACCAGGCCTCATCATGGCTCCTGTAGAAGTGCTGGTGGTTAGAGGTAGGAGCCCTGAGGGTGGTGTGTGTGTGTGTGTGTGTGTGTGTGTGAGTGTGTTATGGAGGGAAGGTATAGGCTAGGGGTTCAACAGCTCCATTGCTCGTCTGAAGCGTAGCCTGGGGGAAGCATGTCAGGATATTCTCTGGATAATCACTCAAAGCCGAGATGTTTACCCATTGCACAGGGAGGGGGAAGGGGAGTAAACCTGCGGAGTGGTTTGCTCATGGGGGTCAAGAGGGTGAAGGGTGAGAAAGTGGGAGTGTGGGGGTTTCCCATTTGTGCTAGATATTAGTGTGTTATTTTGCATGAGATGAGGGAAGTGCAATTAAGACATGCAAGTGTGAGTAAATGTACTTAACATACTCAGTGTAGATCTGCAGGGAAATGCAAGGCTGCATTTTTAAATATGAACAATATCACATATACACATACATTCCACAAATCTATAAGGAGTGTCTCTCAAGCGGCTCTGTTGGTGCTATTGCACATCCAACAAGGCCTTGCCACAGGCAAAAACAGAAGCTGTGTTAATTTGTCATCCATTTTTAGCAAGTTTGTTTGTCGTCAATTAAACAAATGGTTAAGTATGTTTTCACTCGAGATAGTTTGCTGGTACTGTAGCCAGAAGCGGAATGACTAATTATAACTTTTATGCTTACTTGCACTTTAATAAGCTTTGGTGGGCAACTAGAATTGTTGTAGGAGCAAGTCAATGTAAGCAGCCACGTGTCAACAAGTGACTATTAGAAGATTATGATAAGTGCTAAAAGGAGCAAGTCAGAGAAGAGTTGTTAAAGCCTCTTTCACACGTGCACTGTTGATATTGTCTATAAGCCCAAAAAATAGTTCTGATATTGATGCAACAACAGTCATTATTAAGAATAAGTCGGAGGCCTCATCATCACATCATGCCTCCTGCTCACTCTGACAAGTGCCCTCCCTCCACTTAACCTGACAAAGTATTAGCTCATGTAAGAACACATCTGATTTGGACAGTCCTTGGTGATGTGCTACATATGAAACGTACAATATCACACAATGTCCAGACATGATTCTGATAATTCCCTGAGATCATGTATTAAAGAGGCTAGCAACTTTTTATTTTAAAATCAAATATTTTTGTTTGAAAGACAAAAGTGCGTTTTGTCAGCTTTTGAAGTTTTATCATCTGACTTTGAGCTATAGTCTTACTGGTAATCACATATGTAGTTAGTAAACATCTAAAGGCCAATCAGAATTCAGTGTTTGTATTAACATTTGGTTTATAAGTTCTCTCATAGTTTCTCAAAAACTAGAGGTTGCCATCATGAAAATCACATTTTAGATCCTGCTGTCATCAACTTGTATTTGTCAGTATTTTGCCTGTATCATTTTACTAAAGCCAGCAAAGTTCATGATTTATGATTTTCAAAGTTTTCTTCAGAGTATTTAATACAACAAGTCAACCATCTCCATTACACAACTATAAGTACTTCGTTATTCGCCTTTAGGGACAGAAATGGCGTGAGGCATCAAGAGGGGGCGATAATTAACGCAGCGCACCGTGTTGTTGGAGCAGTCCTGGCTTCCCCTCAGAGCTCTGCAAAGCTGTCATGCAACCAAAGCTGCGTCTGCCAGCTGCACACATATGCACACGTATAGTTGATGTGTTTGAAGGTAAAGATAGAGACACTCCTGTGGGACAACTCTTTCCGTGGGGACAGACTGAAACAGAGACAATGTGTGTGTTTGTGTGTGCGTGCGTGTCTGTGTGTGTGTGTGTGTGGCCTGCATTGAGAGAAAGACATGTTGTAGAGGAAAAGAAAGATAAAGACAGAAGAAGGAGGAATGGGTGATTGAGACAAAAGCAGATGAGGCGAGAGTTGAGTGTGTCCTGTCTGATAAACAGAAACATGGCTCATCATTACAGGGAGCACCAGGGGAGCACTGAAGCCCATCTGCCAGCTAATACATACTAATGCTCTCACTGCACTGTACAGCCACCATCAAAGCCACAGGACACGGACGTGTCATGTGCACTCTATAGCACAGTTTTTGAAACACGGGAGTGAGTCAAATCAAAGCAGGATTTCACAAATACAGATTGGAATAATTATAGAGGTGCCAGTAAACAGTGATTCCATGTAAATTTAAGCAGTCTGTAGGTGTCCACATCCACTACCTACACTGTTTTTTTCCAAATCCGGGGCTTAACGTCATGGCGATACGAATATAACACAGATTTTAAATCTGTTTCACTTGTATGAACACCACACAGAGCTAATGGGCTGGACTTGGCCACCTCCCTGTACATTATGCTGCCATGCATCAAATGCTTGCTCGGATTTTTCTCCCTTTTTTCTTCTTTTATTCTTGCCATGATGTGTACACTTTGTTGGCACCCCATATAACATTTTGGCTCTGTTGCATTTGCCCTATTTTCCTCTCTCTTTTCCCTCATTAACCGAAAAAACAGAAGTGTAAAGGATGGTCCGTCACACAGGGCAGTTTACTGTGTCAGGATGATTTCAAACAGGTTCAAATCCCTGAGCGCTTAGGTTTGACACCCACTCAGGCGTGCTATTGCTTTTGATTTTGTGTTTTCTGTTGTGTTTTTTTTTCCATTTGGGTGTGTGTGTGCGAGCAAGTGAGAGGGGTGTCAGTGGCGGACACAGTGAATGTCCCCGGTGTCTGGAGGTATTACACTGAAGCCCAGCCATGCATACAGGCCTTGGAGGGCCATTCTGAATCAGTGGATAGGACCGGAGCGACCTTTTCAGCACACATTAAAGCAGGGTCACCTCACTGAGATACAGGTTTGTGGGAGAGCGACATGGAGAGGGAAAGCAAAGGAGTGGGGAGACGCAGATGGGGGGGCAGGGGGGTTGCATGTCAGTGCCCTCTTCACTATACCTTGTGAAAATGTGCCCTTTCATCATCACTGCGTTCCCCATGTGCATCTGTCCATATGTATTTGTGTTCCTGTGCTCTTGAGAAAATAAAAACACGTACTGTACATGGTCACGATATGCTGTCAGATTTATTTGGTTGATTTGTTTGGATAGGTTTCAAAGTTGCACTGCGTGATCAGACATGCATACACTCCGGTAACATGGATGTTGTACATGCAGAGGAGGATGTGCATTGATCAGAGGGCTTCTATAGTCGTCCGTGCTGTCGTTTTTTTGATTTCAACTTGTGTATCCCATCACAAGGCAGGCCCTGCATTCCCTTATAGGCCTAAATAAAACACATGCATGAGTGCACTTCCCCTACCTCAGCAACAATCTGTACGAAAACATCTCCACATATCAAACTTGTGTGCGTGTGCATGCTTTGTACGTGTGTGTCCGTGTGTGCACGAGTGAATGTGTGTCTTGGTGCATCAGACCGGTGAAGAGAAGAATAACCCAATTATAAAGACAGTCTGCCTCACAGACATACAGTGTGTGCACGGGTAGAAAGAGACGTGTGTGTGTGTGTGTGTGTGTGTGTGTGCGGGAGGTGCAGGAGACAAACAAAGACAAGCACGGTGAGGCAGAGTGATTTTTGATGAAAAGAACACAGTAGAAAAGGGGGAGAACAAGAGGAGGAATTGCTCGACTCGAATGAATGAATGCAGAATGAACAGGATGTGCGCTCAACAAAGGTGAGCTGGTAAAAAAAAAAAAAAATACAGTCGGCTCTTGAAAATTCTAATATGTGAGGAGAACTCAAATATTAAAATACTGGGATTTATTTAAATGAGGAATCCTGAGGGTGGTGCTGCACCATGCACGCCTCAGTTCATGTACAAAGTACCTTTCCCTCTGCAGATTTTTTTAGGAAAAGGGGGAGGAAAAGGAGGGGAACGTGGCCCTGAACCTGACAATTTGGAGGATGCGGTTGCATAGCAACAGACAGCAGCCGGGTACCTAAAAAGCAAAAAAAAAAAAAAAAAAAAAAAAAAAAAAAAAAAAAAATTGGAATTTTGATTTTTAAAAATAAGAGACCACCCCAGACAAACCCCCA
>JAQMCX010000020.1:2365422-2426234 GCA_029814765.1 Acanthurus leucopareius | reverse complement strand
ACACACACACACACACACACACACACACACACAAACACTGTTATCTATGCTATCTGGTGTTTAGCCAACTCAGAGCTAATCCAGTGTGAACCCACTCCCTGGCTTGTACTCAGCAGTTTGCAAACAGATTTAGAGAACAGACACGCGCGCACGCACACACAAACACACACACACACATACAGAGGGAGACAGAGAGTTTGGCCCTGGAGCAGGGAACATCACGCTCCAGTAATGTGATGCTGAGGCAACACTGTGGTACAGTATTGTGGCATTAACATAAATGTGCATCTCAGCGTGAGGAAGAGGAAACATGCAGATATTTAGAGCTGTCTGTATGTGATAGCTTTCTGATTACTCCTACAGTGAACTCACTGTCCACACAATACACACACACACACACACACACACACACAAACACACAAGGCCTTATGCTGCCAAAACATGTCCGTCCCAAAATGTCAGTCAGTCCTTATCTCATTGAAGCAAAGGGAATTTTTAGGCAGAGCGGGAGATTTTCACTGCAGAGGCAAAATTCCCAGCCAAAGCATCCATGATCAATCAACAGTCTTACACTAATGTTCATCAGCACAGACGAAATCAGTATTTTCTAACACCAGACTCCTGATGCTGTTTTTAAAATCAATTCTCTTAACAAGTCTGCAGCAGGCCACATCCAAACTGACATTACAAGAAAACTTAAACTGTTTGGTCAGGGTGTGTAAGGATACCAGTGAGAGGAGGAACCAGAATGTCCAGTTTGAGGGCTTGTCAGGCACTGAGATGCTCTGCAGCAGCAAACAGGGTTGTGTTTTTTCCTAATCTGCAAATGTGTCACAGCAGCACCAACTTTTTCATCATAAAACTTACAGGAAAATTAAAAAACTCAAATTAGCCTCAAATTAAGGATTTCTGGCATTACTTAGCCTAAGTCCAGGGTGCTCAGGGAGGGGAAAAAAGAACGAAAAACTTAATTGTGATATAACAATGTCTAATTCTTTGTGCCACAGGCATATTTGGAGTTTTGACCAGAAAAAGTTGGCATACCTGCGTACAAGTGGACCAATTGAGGGAGTTGCCAGATAGCATTTAGCCGAATTTTATGGAGGCACTCTGACATTCTATTTTCCTGGAGCTTCTGATTGTAACCTCATAGCATTCATTCACTTTGCACAACCTATGTGCACATGGAAATGCAAACAGTTCTGTTTATACTACATTTGTTATCCGCATATGCCTAAATGTCTATGTGTTTGTCACCTATACAGTCCGTGTTGACACACGTTTTGTGCTGCTCCTCAATAGTCTATGCAGAACCTTGAAAATGTAAGCAGATGATGAAATTTACTTTGCAAAGAACCTTAAATGATGTGGTCATGAAAAGTATATTTCCGCTGAAGGATAGAGCCGTAAATCATACTGAACTTCATTTTAAAGGGTCACAGAAAAGTTGGCAATCCCTGCATTAAAGGATTACAAGTTACATCATGTGTTTATGGTAATAAGCTGTATTACATGTTTGTATTATACATGTTTGTTACTAAATGATCATTGCTGACTAACAGTTTCCAGAGCAGAAAGATGGATTTACTACTTGCTTTTCCTGTAGATTTAACAGCATCTTCGTCTGTTGTGACGTCTAACACAGTCTGACTCAACAGGGACAAGGAGTGCCCCAGGGCTCCACTCTCACCTGTGTGTGACCCGACCATTTTTGCATAAGCAGCTTTTTTTTAATGAGCTGCTGCTGTGATTGGCAGCCAAACAGGTGAAGTGTAGCCCCGAGCTGATTGGTCAGTTTCCAACAAGTCCACATAAACAGGACAATTCGCTCTTTAAAAGCCGAGAAGTTTCCACATCCCTGAATTCCCCTCTTTTAAAATGTCTTACTTACTTGGCTAATTTGCCTGTGAACCTGTTCACACCAGCTATGAAAGCAACAAACAAAAAATTTATGTCATTAAAGCAAAGTCTGCACACGGCTTGCTCAGTTTTCAAGACTGCTGCTTTTTTCTAAGAATAAAATAATATTTTAAGACTGAAGGCAGACTGTGTGACTCATAAGAATGGATGTTTTTGCAGTGCAGAGCAGCTCTGTTGATATGATTTTCAATTCCTCCACTTCCCTCGCATGCTCTCTATAGTCTGCAGCCTCTCTGCTTCGCTCTCTCTCTCTCTCTCTCTGTGTCTCTCTCTGTCTCTCTGTGTCTCTGTCTGTCTCTCTCTGGAGACCTGGTTAGATAAGACCGCCTGCGCTATAAAAGCAACAAAGAGCCTGGGGAGAAGAGTCTGACACGCAGAAACATTCAGCAAGTGTAAAGTACGGAGGCAAAAAACCAGAATGTGCTGTTCTGAAGCGATGAGCACACACACACACACACATACACATACACATACACATACACATACATATGTGGGTGACAAACATAGACAACCCATTTTCTTTTCTCTTGTCTGATCGTTCTCCTCCCTGTCTCCTCCTCCTCCTCCTCCTCCTCCTCCTCCTCTCCAAGGTTTCTATTCGTGGAATCCCTAAAGGCCCTTTGAGTCGTTATGGTATTATTATTACTGTTTGGTCAGTCTAGGCCAGCAGTCCATCAAACACACTCACATACTCTCACACACACATGCAGAGAATATATGTAAATGTCTTCAGAAAAGTGTTTCTTCCACCTGTTCTCTCTGTGTGCCAACAGTGTGATTTTACTGTACATACAACTCCACACCGTTGACTCACTGTTGTGTAACAAACAGATAGACTCACTCCCAGCTGCTTCGCTCGTGTTGGCTGAAACTGTTCGATTTCAGCAGCTCACACAGAGTACAGCAGCGAGCAGATTAATGACCAAAAAAACCCGCCCTTCTCCTCTCAGCCCTCAGAGGAGGGCTCTCTGACAAAAAGCCAAAAGCTGGGTGAGAAATATCCACTTTAACAAGCTGTTTAGTGCCTTCATTAAAGTTTATGTTTTGTAACATTTTGGTCTTAAAATCAAATGAGGAATATTTTTTTTCTGTTAATCCTAAATGATTAAAAGGTTTCTAACTTGAAAGACCCAAATATTATGAGTTTGATTAAAAGGTGGAAACAAGAGAAATATATATATTACATTTAAAGAAAAAAAAATTATCAGAAAAGTAGGTGAGCAGTAAGAGGTCAACCTCAGTCCCATCTTTGCTTCTTCACGACTGAACCTTTTTTGAGAACACCCCTGTCACTTCCGATCATGAAACTAAACTACACCTGGAACCAATTTAAGCTGGTAATTTTGGAGCAACCAGGAAGGGTAAATATTCGAAGTATCCATCCTACTGTAAGAGAAGAGCAGTGCATCATTGCTAACACTAATTGTGTCCCACTACCTCATGCAAGAAAACATCTCACATTTTCGTAATGGACATAATCAGTGTAGCAGCAAATTTTCCCCCCAAGACAAAACAAACCAGATTACCTGTCCAACAAATACAGCAACCATGGTGTTACTTCAGGCCCATTTAACTTCCCCACTTCTCACCATTGTTTGAAAAGCAAAACCGGTGTCAACTTTGGTCCGTCCTTTTAATTTATCTCTTCATGGTCATAGTTTCTTGTCTCCACTGTTTTATTTTCTTTGTCTGGTGTTAAAAGATTTTAGGTGGAACTAAAAGTTTTGACTACACTTTTGAAACTACTCTTTTATAACTAGCTCACCAAATGTTTAATGATATATCTAACAAGGCTTGGGGAAGAATCAGTATTATGCAATAAGAGCACAGGCAGAGTAAACACAGGTAGGCAGGTATGCAGGCAGGCCTCCTGGTCTTTTTATTAGAGCTAAATTAAATCATCGGATAAGCTTATTACAGGCCTGCAAGAGACAAAGATATCAGATTAATTCTAATTTATTTTTGACATAGCGCTTGATTTTTTAATTGCTGGCAGGATGAAAAGAAAATAACAAAAATGCCTCCAAATTACATCAAATTACCCAACTAGGTGTAACCTGTTTTTCTGTAGCTTGTTTTTTGAGGTTATTACAACCGTCTCAGTCATTTTGTAGCCCCTGTCCCCACTCCTTTTAAACATGTTGCTAGCATTAAATTCAAAGCAATCATACATGAATATTTACAAATCAAAATAACTGCTGAGGTAAAATATTAAATATATTAGCTTTGTATTGTTTTCAATTGAATTTATGGGTAAAGGTTTAACAAATTATCAAGTTTTGTTTTATGCAGCATGTAGCTTTTGTGGAAACAGGGTTGACAATATCTTTAATACATGCTGTAGTTTTGTGGCTAAACTCTTGTCTTGTTTACAGCCATTTTGATCATATGACTGCAGTTTTTCAGAGTGATGATACAACAATAAGCCAAGCTAAGAGCCTTTGGGTAGGGTGACTGTAGTTAAAATGTTGTCATGAACCCAGTAGCAGGGCTAAATCTCTACATTTTATTTCCTCTTTAAGTTAACAAGGCTAAAAAAAATTGCTTACATCATCCCAAATTCTCCACACGCATCTTTTATGTCTGTCCAGTCTGTCCTGATATGAACATTCATAGTTTGATATATTGAGCAGAAAGACAGAGGGATATTGAGGGATTATTGCTGAGGTTTTGGCATTGCTCACTCTAAGATTTACTCCATATAAAGTAGTCAAACAGGCTTAAATGTTGGCTTGCTCATAGCTTGCTTGATCTATGCTAGGTTTATCCCTCCCTTCTTTAGCTACATTTCCAAGTAGCTTTTTGGTTGCTTTTCAATATTATGCGAGTACAATGCTATTTTTTTCTCTCTTTAGCTAGAGAGAGGTTCATAGTTATATGGAACTTGTCCGTTCATGTTTCTTGATATGAACAAATTGAATTTGTTAAGCTATTTTTTTATGATTAGCTTGTAATGTAGCCACTTTTAGCAAAATTGTAGCGCTGCTGTACCTTGACCGCAGTTAAAGAGTGGCTTGTAGCTACACAAACTACAGCTCCCCTAACACCTTCTTTGCAGGCATGCTATTGCATTAGAAGGCAGGTTTACAGATATGACACTTAACTAACACACACACAGACACACACAGAGTCACACAGAGGGGGAGATGTGCACGAAGGAATCAACAACATGCAGCCTCTCCGAGGGTTCCCCCCTGTCATGACAGCAACACGGCCACATCGTGAGCTCAAGATGTGACCAACACTCAGACACTAATCAATGCAATGCACCCTGGGCATTGCTAGGGAATGACCCGAATGTGTGGCAGCATGACATACAGACAAACACACACACACACAAATGTGCACACCTCCCCAGACAGCCGACCGATTACGCATCATAACACAGCTGATTTGCCCCTTGGGTTGACACTTGCTGTCCAGTCCAATCATATTACCCTTCCCAGCCGGCCCAGTGGTGTGTGTTTGTCTGCGCCCGAGTGTTTACATGCTCTGGGTTCATCCAGATATTGCTGTTATTCCATAGCACTTTCAGCAAGGTAATTTGTCACTACTTGTAAAGTGTTAAGCCTAGAAAAGAAAAAAAAAAGCTGAAGGCAGCAGGATGGGTGAATAAGTGTATGTGTGATTTCAACCAGGAAGTGCAGCATTTTTGTTCTGAGAAAAAGGTCACACCGGGCGATACTTGGAAAACTCTGTGAGGGCTTTGACAGAGCACTTTTGGCCTTAAATACATCTATGCTCATAAATAGTACTTTGCCTTAGGCTATTTGTGCCATTCTGGTGATATATTGAAGCTCCATTTCTAGAGCTTCACATGCTGAATCCCCCTGAAATGGAGCTGGACCGGTCCCAACAGATTCCTCATGACCTCTGGAGCACAGAAACACTAAACTCCCTCTATGAAAAAAACAAACAAAACAAAACTGCTTGTTCGCCTGTAAACTCCCCATTAAAAAGATCCGTGGGCCAAACCGCGCTCCTCCTGTTGTTTGCTGTGGCAGAGGCACAGCATGAAAGGGTCTGGGGGTTTAAGGCAGCTACTAGTTTGGATGACATGCGAGAAGGACATTAAGACAAAAGACTGTGGAAAAAAGGCAAACTTAAAAGCTTATGTGAAACACGCCCTGTAGTTATGTTTAAATTGTGAAATTTACTGTGGGGGGAACCATACATATAGACATGAATGTATGTGCAGATGTAAGATATACACCAGATGGAACCAGACAAACACATACACACTAACTCTAAATCCACTCTGTGCTATTTTGGGAGACGGAGAAGAAAATGGTCTGACTTGGCAAGTGTATATGTGTGCACTAGTGTAAGCAGGGGGTCCCTGCACATATGGGGAAGTATAGACTCTGGCACATGTTTAGTGTTGTGACCCAGTTTTCTTTGCATCTGGACCTGATAACTTCTTTCTCGAGCAGTAATGGGAAAGAGATCTAGACATTGACATCTCTATCTGTCTCTATCTGGACTGACTTTTAAACTTGGCGGCAGCAGCCCATTTCATCCGTAATCAAGCAGCAGGGAGAGTGCAATGTGGACTGAGCAAAGCTTTCACTGTCCTGGATAAACACTTGCACGTAAACTATAGTATGGACTGGTGCTGTTTTAAAGCTGTGATGGGTTTTTGTAATTTGAATGGATGGTTTACATTTCATACGGATTAAACTGAGGACTCTTTCAATCTGTCCCAGACAAAATTGCACCATTGTTTGGTTTTGAGTGAACTGAGGTTTCATGTTGCCATTTTGTAATTCAAACAAGTCATTCATTTTTTAAATTTAATTTTTCTAAAAGGTACACGCCCTGATTTTGTCAAAGCTGCCGACAGCACCCTTAATTCCCAGAAAGCCAAGAGAGCATTAGCTTAGTTTAGCTTAGCCTAGCATATAGGCTGGATACACAGGGAGCAGCTAACCTGGTTCTGTCTAAAGCTGGAGTAAAAATGAGTTGACCAGCTACTCTAAAGCTCTCCATCAACATTTAACTCTTTGGTTTAATCCAGACAGACACAGAATAAGACAAATTGTGGTTTTATGAGGAGTTACATACTGTAGCTTTTTCTTACTGAGTGCAGTGACTTTTAAATCTCTTCTGGTTGCCTGGCAACCTCACATTTTACCTCCCCATAAAACAACAACTTGTCATTTTTACATTTCCTTCTGTGTTCTGACTTTCTTCACTTGGAAAAATGTGATATTTGAACCGATAATAAAACAAATATCCCCTTATTTAGCCAGTGTGGAAGATTTATGAGAAAAATGCTATTCTGGGGCTTTCTTATTTGTAGAGGTGCCAGTGGTGGTGGAGGATTTTTCTTTTTTCACCAGTGTTTTGTCTGATTGCTCCTGATCTCTTCAATCTTAGCGAACCACTTCTTTTAATACGTCCACAGCCATAACACAGGGGTTAGTCCTTCATAGATGAACTGCGAGGACTGACAGCTCCCAATAAATCAGGCTGGCTTTGGAGAAGAAAACTAAACTAACCCTTCTAATGCCGGGACCATCTTCGATTTTCAAATCTCTTTGTGAGTCGCTGACCTTACCAGGATACACTGACCCATCTGGATTTTACCGTACCTTCTAATATACTCGCCTTTTTTTTCTGGCTCCCCAGGGCCTATAGATGTTCACCTCAGGATAAAGACATTGTTAGTGTGACTGAGGTATGTTGCTTTAGAGACTGACTTCCACTGCCGCATGGGGTCCCGGGGGAGCAGCGCTAACGTTAGCCTGATCTATCTGCTTCACTATTGGTATTGATCCATGTTTAGTGTCGATGCTGGCAAAGGGGAGTAATGATCCCTCCCAGCCAGCCAGACACACACCGCCTGAGCATTGCAGGGGTGGATGCAAACTGTCTGGTTTTGGAGGGACATGCACACAGAACTGCCACACACACTCACACACACACACACACACACACAGGCACCTGCTTGAAAACACATACAGTAATACCAAATGTGCTCTGTCTACTCCTGCCGCACTGCAGAGCCTCTGCTACCCGGCTCCAGCAATAAGCTGAGTCGAGTTGATATAGCCACAACAACTAAGCAAGAGATGCCAAACCCTCCCATCTACCACACACACACACGCACACAGACAGACACGCAGACCTCCTCCTCCACCTCCTCTCCTCCGCCTCCTCCTCCTTTCGCTCTGCAGCCGAAAGCAAGAGCAGACAGATAAGCAGGCAGCCAGAGACGGACTAATCCTCCCACAGTGAGAGACGATTCAGATGGTATACGATGAAACTCTAGCTACAGAGAGAGAGAGACAGAGAGGGGAGAGGATGAGGGAGGCTACATGGGGGGGGATAAGAGGCAAAAGGGGAAAAGTGAGGCGAGGATAAAGATAAGCGAAATGATGAGGACAAAAGGGGGAATTTTTAAGCGAAAAGGAGGCTTGAGAGTTAGTCTTATTTTTATTTTTTCCTCCCTCCTCCTCTCTCCTCCGCCATCCCTCCCTGCATCATACCACCATCTTGCACTTTTCTGATAAATGTTGCTGTTTAACGAAACAAGCCTCTTCATTTTTGTTTGCCTGCTTACCAGTCTCTCAATCATTCTCACTATCCCTCTTGCTCTCCATCTCTCTCTCTCTGCACCCCCACCCCCATCTCTCTCTCTGTCTCTCTCTCTCTCTCTCTCCGTCTCCATCTCCCTCTCTCATCCTCTCTCTCTCTCTCTTGCAGTCTGACTGATGCTGATGTAGGTCAGTGCGTCTGGAGCCTGTCTGGAGCTGCAGAGAGCCTCAGAGCTCCACGACTGGTCCTCGCCGACCCCTGCAGCGGCAGCCCGAGCTGAGGACACCGGTCCCTGGGCTACGTGAGGACAGAACCAGCTCGCCTGACCTGACCTGCCGGGAGGAGGATGCGCCTGCAACAGAGGAAGAAGAGGAGGAGGAGGGGGGAGAGAGGGGAGGAGGAGGGGTTTGGGGGGTGGTATGAGGTGTCTGTGTGCTATCGAAAGCTTAGTCAGCGTATGTTGTTTTTCAGGTGAGACTTATTCGTAGATGTGTACGTAGACAGGGAGATGCAGAGCGAAAGGTAAAAATTAGGAGATTAAGGGGCAGATTGCGGTGGTCTTTGTCTCCTCTGTGATATGCAGAAATACAGGGAGTTTTTTCGGGGGGGGGGTTCATGCAATGTTGTCTCCGCATTCCCCTTCCTACACACAGACTCTCCACACTCTGACTGCTTCTTTCTCCACTCGCCACCTAACTTCCTCATGATGCTTTCTGTCTCTTTCCCAGACCCGATTCTTCTGTATCTGCAGCCATCAACGTTTCTGCAAAAAAAAACCACAGCGACCTGGCAAACTCCAAACTCTGACGCGACTTCCCCAGAACTAAATAGAAAAAGCAACTCTTTTCTTTCTTCTCTTGCAGTATATCCATTCCGCTGCTGCTCCATACAGATCCAGGTCTAAGAGGTGTCCTCTTCCGAATATGCTGAATTTCGAAAGTGTCAATCCTCCGCTCGTCCTTGTCGAATGCCCTTTTGATGGAAAACAACGAGCGCCAGGATGACAAATTTTGCAAAAGAGCAAAAAAGCTCTGTTGACGACTTCTTCATCTCCTCATTCTGCTCTCCTTTCCTTTCCTCCCCCCTCCTTCTCCTCTGCTCTCGTTCTCCGCTCCTTCCCTCTCCTCTGGCTTTTAGACAATGCCCCCAAAAAAACGATCGTTGTATCAGAGTGTCTGAGTGTAGTAGAGTGCAGCTGTGAGAGTGGCTGAGTGTGTGTGTGTGCGTTTGTGTGTGTGTGTGTGTGTGTGTGTACATTTGTGAGCGATTTTAGTGTGTGTGTGTGTGTGAGTGAGTGTGTGTCTGCGCTCTCAATTCTGCAGCACGCCTGGGTCCTGCAGCGGTACACTGGTACTTAGCTGCCTCTGTCTCGCCATGAGTTTGTGTGTGTTTACGCTTTTTTGTGTGTGTGTGTGCACGACATGTGTTTGTGTGTGTGTTTGTGTGAGTTTGTCTGCATTGCCGTGACACAGCAATCATCTGACCTGCCTCGTCATCACTATCTGGGGCAAGGGATGTTGGGAGTTCCCGGGGCGTGGCGTTGTCGGCCTGACCACACCTCCATCTTGTGCTCATTCATTCATCAGTTTCCCTTCATCTGACTCGCATCGCTTTTTTCTCCCCACCTTGACCGACTCCTCGGGATTACAGCAGCGACAGAGGGGGAAAGAGAACTGAGGATGCAGGGACTCCCGAATCGCTCCGTTCCCTCTGTGATTTGCTGTCTCCTCTTGACTCCTGCCTCACAGTCACTCCATATTTTACCTTTGGCTTGTACAGAGTCAAGGATGTTCTCCTTTTTTTGTCTTTCCATCCATGTTACACTCATTCGCTCTTCTCTCTTGTTTCTGTGTGTCTCCGGGATTTAAAGATGTGTGATGGACAGAAGACAGCACATAGCGATCACGGCAGGAAGTGAGTTTGGAAGGAGAAGCTAAAGAATCGCTTCTCCTGTCTAACTTTTCTGTCTCTGCATCTCCAGATGTAAGCTTGATAAGGAAACATAACGCAGGAAGTAGAAGAAGAAGATTTCTGGTCAACAAGAGAGGGGATTTAGAGGGGATGTCAAGCAACATGCACATCCACACAACATAATGCAATCCACTGTAACAGCACTGCATATTAAGGCCTTAAAAAAAACTACAAAACAGATGAACAAGCAGTTCTAGCTGCAGGGTTATTATTTTAGACTGCAGTATAATAACCCTGCAATATTGTGTTGGACCCAATTTGTCAAAGTTGAGGAAGAAACAGAGGAATACAAGGAAGTATTCAGTACTGTGTGTTCCACTGCAACTTAAAAATAACTGACTTTGCTCGTGTTGTTGTGTAAGGACTGACAGCAGTAGGTGGGTGATATGGTGAGATGGCCACCTGCACTGTCTGCCACATCCACACAAAAAACACAGCGAAGACAAACTGCCTGTGGATGAGTCACAGGGAGAGAAAGAGAAAGAGAGTGTGTGTATGCAAATCAGTGCTTAGTCTTCAGTTTTTCTGTTTAACTGCATGGTGGAGGGGACTTCCCACTGGTTTTTCAATCTTCCAATCCCTGGATAAAGTCCAATTCAGTTGGGGTTGGACACACTCACACACACACATAAACACACACAAAGGCCTCATTGTGTTGTGACCCCGGATGACGAGCAGGCAGGTCAAAGTGGCACGTCATTCTTAAGCTGCTGTAAAAGGCAAGTACATGTTAATGAGCGACTCTGTTTGCAGCACGCAAAGGCACACGCACTCACACACACTTTCCTGTCAATGCAGCTCCCCCCTTTGCGTCCTCGGTTTCCATCTCTTTGCTCTCTGTTATTTAATTCTCAATTTCACCCCTCACTTTTTTTTCTACAACACTGTGACGACTGTGCTCTCATTTTTTTTTTCTTCTTCTGGCCTCAGTTATAATAAACCCGGCTCCCTGCAAAGAGGCAGACTTGCAGTCAGTCACATGCTGTACGCTCATTTAGCCTGCAGTTTGCTCTAGGGTTAGCCTGACATATCGGGTTAATGTTTATGTTTTATTAAAAATCGCATATTAAACACGGCATCAGTCAGTTCAGAAATAATGGAGGCTCCCAACTCGCAGCAGCTCTCATAAATGTCTTTTTAATGTTTTTTTTTTTTTACGCCACTAAAATAATTTCACTGTTAAAGCTTTTAATGGAATGTTATAGAATCCCAAGGTTAACACAATGTTATTTCACAGGTTTTCCACTGTGAAAACCCATCTTTTTTTTAATGTTCTTATTCATGAAAACATTCAAACTTTAACCCAGAAATATCAACATCAGTGCATCATTCTTGAAAAAAAAAAAAAAAAAAAAACCCTCAGCAGTCTTACTGCAGCTTGCACCGCACACACTTTTAAGAAGTCGCTGCGCTAGCCCCAGCCTCCCACAGCACTCTCTCATAATGACACTATCCCTTTAGGCGTCAACAGAGCTAAGACAAAGCGCCGGTGTATTTTGGGGTAAACACATGGCTCCGGCAGCTCTGTAGATGACAGAGCGATAGGCCAGCGTGATGGGGCTCAGCTTCCCAGCGCTGCCAGAGCCTTACATCTGCCGGTGACAGAGTGGAAAGCTACCTGACAGCTGCTTCTCACACATCAGATAAGATTACAGGTATATCTGCTACACCTGTTTAAACAAACCCATGTGCATGCATGCCACTATGTGTGTGTGTTTGTAGGTGTGAGAGAGAGTGCGTTGAGCCCTGGAAGGAGATAGAGAGAGATAGCAAACTAATCCAGTGGCAGGTGTATGCTTGTAATTGGGGCAGCTAAAGATATTGACTGATGAAGCAGCTCATTATTATTTATGTGTTTGATTTATGTAAGCACCGAGGGGGGTAATGGAGTTGAGCTGAAATTTTAAAGAGTTTATGACTGTTTTATCCTGACACAGATCACATCATAAATTAAAAATGCACCTCATAACTGATGTTAAGTTAAATTACATGAAGAGCAGACATAAATGAATAGACCATTTAAAATAGTTTGCTTCTACTGGAGGCTGATTGCTGTTTAGCAGTGAGGAACTGAAGGACAGAGTTTACTCTTTCTTTTTTTTTTTTTCTTATTTATCACCTAAAACACTCATGTCATTCAGTTCTGTTGCAGGATCAAGTGGTGGGAGCCTTCACCGCCAGCTGATGACATCACCTGCATGATTTAACGATGGCAGCTCAAAAGCAGCCGATTACAGGACGGAGATAAATCTGCTGTACGTGCTCTCACACACACGCACACGCGCGCACACACACACATACACAATGTACACCTCATCAGCTGCCTTTGGCTCTAGCCTGACATCTAGCGACACAGGCTGTAATGTAATCCTACATGAATGACATGGAAATGTTAACATAATGGGGCTGTGGAGGAGGAGGAGGAATCTGTGCATTGCAGAGCTGCGTGAAGCAGGAAGCTGCTGAAGTGACTTTGTTATTCCAGTGTGGCCCTGATACATAATTCTACACACTTTCATAATATTCATAATTGTGGGTTTGCAGCTTTCTGGTTGACCATAATGCACTGATGTAGAGTGTAAATAAAAACACCTCACTTGCTTCTGTTTATACTGCCCGCTGCAGTGATGTAATGATGTTGTAATGATTTGTAAATAACAGGTTGGGTGAGCTATGTTTGGGTGGGTTTACTCTCCGCTACATCCCTGCTCACCACACTACAGTCTGACTAACACAACATGTTGTGGCTGCTTTTGTGTTTTCTCAGCATCCCCCCCACCATTAAACATAATCTATATTTAGTCAATGCTCATCCACATGAAAGTAATGAAGTTCTAAGTATATCCTTGCAAGCTTCCCCTTGCAGTAGGGGAAAGGACACTGTGTTCCTCTAAAACACACACACTTACACACACCAAGTTCGTCTTTCTTCCAGAGGAGTCGGACAGGAATGAGGTCAGACACACGGATCCTCATTGCACATTATTATTATTATTACCCGTTTTTTTTATTCAGCCAATGGGAGGCCAGGGAGGTGTGGCCCAACTGAAAAATCACGATGGAGACAGACGCTGATTGGCTTTTATATCTCGCGATGAGGGTATAAAACGGCGAGGTTCTCGTTGTTGTGTTTACAGTAATATTACAGAGCGCTCAGGAAACAGGGAGACTATGAGAAAGCGCAGCCGCTCCATTCAACCACATGGTTCCTCAACCGCACAGACAAGCTGCGCTGCAGACAGCCAGACTCACATAAGGGACTTGCACTGCTGTTGCCCACAGCGGCGCGTTTTGAACCTTGCAGGGCGCGTTTTCAGCCGCACAGGCAGTTGAAAGTTGTTGTTAGTTACGGGATATATTTTTTGCTTTCAGCGAAGCGCTCTGGTAAAAGTTTAAAAAGACCAGGCGTCTCCAAAACGGGCTGAACTGAAAAGAAGAGACTTGGATGAACTTTTTAGAGCTGAATTCAGCAGTGGTGTGACTTTAAAGCGCCTGACAAATAAGAACAAGTGGGGAATATTTTTTTTTTTGTGAAAACCTGATAGGCATTTTTGCGCACTTGAACTTTGTGAAAGCACTGCACTGAACAGTGTTTCCTGACACTTGGAGGAAAGGATGGTGCAGCACATGAGCCAGACAGAGAGCGCCCACGTTCATTCCCCCGGCGGGGACTCCACGGACACGGGAGAAATGGACTTGGAGATGGACGCGTCTCCGACCCCTGAGTCCCCCTCCTCCGGAGAGCGAAGCGACTTGGCGTGGTGCAAAACTCCGACGGGGCACATCAAGAGACCTATGAACGCGTTCATGGTCTGGTCACAGATTGAGAGGAGGAAGATTATGGAGCAGTCTCCGGACATGCACAACGCGGAGATCTCCAAGCGGCTGGGGAAGCGCTGGAAGCTGCTGAAAGACACAGACAAGATCCCCTTCATCCGCGAGGCGGAGCGGCTCAGACTCAAACACATGGCCGACTATCCAGACTACAAGTACCGGCCCAGGAAGAAAGTCAAGTCGGGAAGCGGAGCGAGTAAGCAGACGGAGCGCGGAGAGAAGAGCGGGGAGCGAAGCGCCAAAGCCGTTGTAAAAAGAAGCCCCGCGTCCAAAGGAGTGAGCAGGACGCACAAACAGGGGGGCGTGAAGAGCGCTCCGGGGCAGGACCATGCGTCTCCCGGTGATCACCAGGCGCTCTTCAAATCCAGGTCAGTGTCTGGAGCAAGACAGATCCCGGAGAAACGCACCGGAGAGGCGAGGCGCAGCCACATGTTCGGCGGGGCGGGTAGCCTGGAGAGCGGGCCTCCCTCCGTGGGAGTCCCGGCCAGTCCCACTCTGAGCAGCTCGGCGGAGTCCAGCGACCCGCTCAGTCTGTATGAGGAGCAGAGCCCGGCGGCCAGCGAGTCATCACACACCGCGCGCCTCAGGTACGCTCGCGCCTCCTCTCCGACACCGTCAGCCTCTCACTCTTCCTCATCTGTGTCATCCTCATCATCAGATGAGGAGTTTGAGGACGAGCGGCTTGACCTGAACCCGAGCCCCGGGTTTGAGAGCATGTCTCTGGGCGGCATGGGCTTCTCCGACGCAGAGCTGGACCGGGACTTGGACTGGAGCTTCGGGGAGTGCGGGGCGGGTTCTCACTTCGACTTCCCCGACTACTGCACCCCGGAGGTCAGCGAGATGATCTCAGGAGACTGGCTGGAGTCCACCATCTCCAACCTGGTGTTCACCTACTGAAAAACGACCATGGTGGAGAGGAACAGCGACGTCCCCCATGTTTTTTAACTGTTTAACCCCCTGACAGGCGTCCAGACCACAAAATTTCCGCCATTCTTTCACTAAATAAGGGAGAGTGAAAACAGGAAAGAAACGGTGGCCTGTGTGCTTGATGAAGCCCAGGTACGCGCCGCTCACAGACTTGGACAGCGCTCCGTGTGCTTGACGGGAACGCGCAGACGGGGGAAATGCTTAGTTTGCATTTGGACACGGAGGAGGAGTGAATGTAAGCGGAGAGCAGTGAAACACACGGACTTCAGCTCAAATGTTCACCACAATCCGCAGAGGATGAGGACTGAGACTGAACTTTGAATCTTAATGTTATTTTGGGTCGGGGGAAAGGGGCATTTACTGGAGAGCTCGTCATGTTGGGTTTTGTTTAAGATATAGCCGATTCACATTGACCATCAAGTTGCTATTCAGGTGTAATTTTTTTTTTCCAAACTCAAAAACAGTTTCAATATCAACACGCATGCCCTCCGAGATGTGGAGGATTTTGTTGTTGTTAAATACGTAAAAATGTTCATTGCTGCGTAATTACGCAATTTGTGTGACCATAGGACACAATTCACTATCACCAGCTTCTCTCTCAACGGCAGGACTTAAATCAAAGACTGACTCAAAACTTCAGAAACCCTTTTCTGAAACCTTTTTAAACACTCAGTGCACAATTCAGGACCAATGTTCCCCGACGCGCATCCTTTCTGCCTAGTGCTTCAACTTTGTAGTTCCTCTGTGTCAGATGACGTTTTTTATATTGATGTATTTATACCGGCCAAACTTTTTTATACATAGAAGTATTGTCCTCGTACAGGTCTCGTTTGTGTTTGTGCACATACACCTGTCTGTATCCAGCGCGGAAGGGCTAGAAGTGTATCTTATTTAAAATGTCTGACGTCTCTCACTTTTAAGGAGATTTGAGTGTGTCATGATTTTCTACTTGTATTTTTGTACAAAATCTATAGAAACGGGGGTTTTCCGGCGAGTGGGTAGCCTACGACATTGTTGTTTGGATCTGCATTGGTGTTTAGACATGCAGAGGGGGGGTTGTTTGGCACAATCTGACCTCACACAGTGTTTACAGTATTTACCCACATGCTTCTTAATGGCACAGTGACTCCAGTTTCACCAGCCAAGTAAACAAAGCACCACTGAGGCTCCCAGTCTGAGTTGGTGACTGTTTCCAGTACACATAGCCCTAAAGTGTATGAGTGAAAGATCCCAGAGAGTCACTGTTTGGATAGAGCTAATACCTCTGTGTGCTTTTTATCAAGATAAGTTTTATTTGAACCACTGGATGGAATTTCACACTCATTCCACTTTGCCTAGACTTTTGGAGGGAGGGAGATGTATGAAGTGCTTCATCTGTTATTGCGCAAATTGCATCAAAAAATAGTATTTAACCTTTCTGTACCTGTTGGCTAAGTATAGCAGGCTAATTGTTTTCCTATATTATGGCATGGCAAATAGCATTTGTATTTCAGATTCAGGTATATGTAGCTATAGCTGTTGTGTTTAAGATTTTTAAAAGAATAATAACATGAAGATATTTATGTAAACTGACTGTACTATAAGCAAAGATTGTGTGTTTTATGTATGATGATGATCAACGACAGGCACTAGGACAGCCATCTTTGGACATCCTTATGTTGAAGATGATTGTGGTCCAGGAGTTTCTTCTTTTTTTTATTTTGTACCTTTGAGACATCTTTTCTATCGTCCTTTTTCTTTTTTCATTTGTGCAATATGCTGTGTATGATCATGTTTTGTCCAATCATGCCAATATCATTTGATGTTTATAGCTCGAAACCAGCCAATGTTTGGGTCAATCACTGCCTCTCAGACCTCTGTACAGATTGTCGTTTTTTTTTTATTTGTTTTTCTTTTCTTCCAAGAAGGAAATAAAATCAGCTGGAACTGAAAAGTACAAAGCGTTTCTTCTCTTGTGGTTTTTCACTCTCTGACCCTTTTGAAAAGAGCTAAAGTACCATCAGCTGGTTACCTAACAGCTTAATGTAGGACTGTGGAAAAATATGAGGAATAACTAGAGCAGTCACACATAACTGAAGCCCTTTTTCAAAGATGAAAGCATGCTCAAGAAGAGGTGAACCTTCATTATCACATTCCACGGCTGAGCCTTCAAAAGATACAATCTAATGTCAGATGTTTACACTCTGTTTGTGCATGCGTGCACGTGAATATGCATGTGTGTATGCCTACATGCGTGTGTTTGCTGTAGGTAAGTGTGCAGCTGCAGACTGTGAATCAATAGCCAGCCAGTGAATCGATAGGAGTGGTCTCTTTCTTCCTCTCTTACTCCGTCTGATTCTACACGTGCAGAAAACGTGGCTGCCATGGAAACACTGTATCCAAGAGAGAGGCTGCAATCTGCTGTGCTGCTGCTGTGTGTGTGTGTGTGTGAGTGTGTGAGAGAGAGAGAGAGAGAGAGAGAGAGAGAGAGAGAGAGAGGGTGTGTGTGTGTTGAGAGATACGGGACACAGACTGATCCATTGGGGTGGGGTGGGGTTGGGTGGGGTAGGCGGGGCGGCGTCAGACATTTCTGCAAGGCATGACTGGAATAAAGGAGGATGAGGAGGTGTGTGTGTGTGTGTGTGTGTGTGTGTGTGTGTCTGTGGGTGTGTGTGCGTGCCAACAGGAGGGAGGCTGGGAGGGAAGTGAGGGTGCAGAGGGGGGTGTTTGTCTGTCCTGGTGGATCGTGCAGGAGACTGCTCCCAAATCCAATTAATTCCTTCTGGATGCATTCATTTGTCTCGTACATCTGACGAGAAAGAGAGACAGAAAGAGAGAGAGAGGGACCCCTAAGGTACAGTATTTAGTGTGTATCAATTTACGCCCTATTCCACAAGAGACATTGGTAATTATTTCCATCTCTCTCTCTGTCAGGAGAGCAGGGTCGTCTCCAGCTTTCCTCTGACATGTCGGGCTGGGTAATGAGAAAGATAAGGCATGGTCATTACACACACCATCCCAAAGACGAGACGCCGGCCCCCAGATGGCTGCAATAAGCCTGACATCACACGGGAAAAGAGTGTGCGAGGTGTGTTTGAAGTGTCCGTGATTTTAGAAAAAAAACCCCAAAAAAACAGTTCAGTCACCCCCAGAGTCTGATGGATACGAGGAGATAAAAAAAAAAAAAAAGATATCGATGCTCTCCTCAGACACATTCACACACTAACCCACATACGAGATGCATGCACGAGTGTGAACAGATGCATTCATGAGAGGACTGGAGGTAGTGTACACTTCAGCGTCATGGTTGATCACAGCAGCTTATTTGTTTCCCGCGTAAACTTGCTTGTGTGAGTCTGAGAGGGATCAAGTAAACACGTCTGCTTAAAACACAAACAGAACACACAAGAGCAGTTCTATGAGTGTGCTGTAATTAAGACAAATCATATACAAACTGCCACAGGGCTGTTTGAAGTTTTAGATGAAATTAATTTGCCTAACAAGAAAATTAAAATTCCAATAGTTTTGTTTTTTTTTCTCCTCCGCATTCCCTTTGAAAAATCAGTGATAGTGTGTTTACGTCCCGTTCCACTCAATTAGTGTACTCAAGAACAAGTCTGAGGTACATGTACTTCAGTCTAACATTTCCAGTTTCTGCTGTTTTATTTGTCTACTTCTACTCTGCCTCAGTTTGGAAATTACAAAAAAAATTTGGTTTCTGTGGCAGAACTTTGTTTTTTTTCTCTCTCTCTCTTCTTTCTACCATGTTTATTTTTCCACCCCCATTCCCTCTCCATATATATGTTGTGATCCCCTGGAGGGATCCCAGCCTTCAGAGACACTACAACACTAAACTATCTACTTGTGTAAAATGTGGTTTGAACTAGTAACAGTCCATCTGCACTTGTAACAATAAGATAGCATCTAATAACATATCAGTCAGAGGTAACATTATTGCAGAACACATAATTTCATTTTGATACTTTAAGTACATTTTACTTATAATAATAATACAAATTTGCTTTCATTGAATTTTAAATGCATTACTTTTACTCTTAATAGCCCTTAGTATTTTTTGAGTGATGCACTAATACTCAAGTACAGGAAGCTTCCACTGTGTTCAACAACAGTCACTTTAGTGTGCTTAGTGAAACTATATCACCATATATTCCCATTATGGCTCTGCTGGAAGTTATTATGTCCTTCTTTAGGGGCCACAATGCTTGCTGTGACCGTAAATTTTTAATCTTTTTAATCTTATGCTATTAATATACAATTTCCCGAGGTATTTAAAGTGTAAGTCCACTTTTAAAAAAGGTTTATTATATACTTTCACTTCACAAGTTCCACATCAGAGTCCCAAGGAATATTACAGTGATAACATATTAGATAAACATATACCATAAAGTGAGAGGAGATCACTGCTCACTGCTGAGCTGATTCACTCTAAGTCCCTGTGGGAATGTTATATGAGTAATATGGAATGTTATACTGATAGTAAAGGAGATAGAAAAACCATTAAGTCCATATAAACGCAGTTTTGATGATCAAAGTCGCAGCCACAGTCCCTACAGGAATAATATAGAAGCTTTACTCTGCTTCTTTTATCGCACGCTGCCGGTGAAGTTTGAAGGCGGGACGTAAAGTAAGGCATGCACAGACAAAGAAATATACAAAACACCGCTGTCATGGCATGCTGCCCAACTTTGTTATATTGATTTCGGACAGTTGCGCTCGTGCCGTCATTGCAAGGCTGGACTGTCGAATGAAACACAAAGACAAGTTGTGTAAAATGATTTTTTTTTTCTCCCGATAGAAGTCTGAAGAGAGAAAAAAAACTTTGAGGAGTGCAACTAAACTTATGTCCCATGTGTGTCAGCGTTTTTGAGAGGAGACAAAGGAAAGGGAGCTGTGCCCGGGATGTTGATGGGCAGAGTTCGGAAAAGTGGACCCAGCAAAAGTTGGAAGCAAGCAGGACTTTGGAAGGTAAGTTGCAACCAACTCTCTCCTATTAATAACGGGCTTTTCATACTTTTATTTTAAAGCAGTGCATCCAAGTTCTTTGTTTCTTGTGTCACCTAAGTTTCTACGTTTCTTTATTTAGACACAACTGTCATCTTAAAGATAATAGTTTCCCAGGCTCCGAAGTTTGTTGGCTATAAAAACATTTTCTCTCAAAGGAGAGACTGTGAGCTGTTATTCTTGTATAAAAAAAAATGTTGGTTTGTAGGAGATCCGAGGACGTCTCATGCTAAATCTGGACTATAAAGGTGACTTCAGACAGGCACGCTTCAGCAACCGCAGTCAAACAATCGCAAAAGTTTTTCCTCCAGTTAATCATCGTGACAATTAAACGCTGTTTGGAGCGCCAGCTGACTGCCGAGCTTCAGCACAGCGAGGGCTGGACAGCGGCTCTTTGGAGTCGCGCGCGTGTGTGTGTGTGTGTGTGTGTGTCTTTAAACGATCGTGCATGGTGCAATGATTACAGTTTGTTGGCCTAATCTATCTGATGAGGGGCGGGGGGCTTGAGTGGACAGATGCACAACGCACATTACAGTACAATCCAATAGAGTGGACAGTTAAAGGACAGGGTTAAATGATGTCTGGCAATGCGGGGGGTGGGGGTGGGAGTGGGGGCACAGGACATGTTTGCCCCCGGGGCTCCTGACTGGATAAACAGGGTAGTGCCCCCATTAAAGCTCCATCAGTAGATAAACTGTGGAGTGACACAAATGGGCAAATCAAGGCACTGCGATAGTTGTAAACATATGACTGTGGCTGTTAATGGCGGGCTGCTTTTCATAACAAACAATAAAAGATCAGTCATTGCAGCTTGTGTACACATCACGACATGTCATATGTCTGTCAATAGCAGAGCTAGTTAAAATAAATCCTGGAGCGTTCCCTGCTTGAAGCACCAGATGCTGACTGATTGATAGTGATGCTGACTTAGGGACTGTACCGAAATGATGGAGCTGTGTAGGAGGGGCGGGGTTAAACACATTGTTTTGCTTTTGAAAAAGGACATACTTATTGATTGATTGTGATGTTGACTTAGGGACTGTACGAAAATGATCAGGCTGGGCAGAGGGGGATTGAGAAATTATGTTTTGGTTTTTAAATAGACTCTGCCAAGTAATCAATAGTGGTATTAACTTAGGGACTGTACAAAAATGATCAGGCTGAGAAGACGGGGTTTAAACTTTTTGTATTGCCTTTAAAACAGCCCCTCCAGAGTTAATGGCAGCAAATTTCTTTGGACCCTCTCACAAGAAGAACTTTGCTGTACCTTCCCCCAGATTTCTCAGAGTGATACAAAAGAATTCGATTTGTTTTATTCTCTTCATTATTGATAACTGAGAGTGGCAAAGAATTTCTGGGGGTGTGTCAAAAACGCAAGCAAATACCCAAATGAAATTAATAGTTTTCATGTAGCTACTGTAACATAAAGGTGTATTTGATCTTTTTGTGCCCTTTTGTACAGTTACGGTAACAGACTCCCTCTCCACCTTCCTACAGTTTTATTTTAAGTGTGATTCATTTCCCAAAAAGAGACAAAACACATAATATTATGGTCATCATGAGTTCTTTCGGTCATGATTATCATGTATTGAAAATCATGATGCAGTGACAGCCCTGTTCTGAACCATCAGACACAACAAAACGGTGAATATTTGTGTGACTCTGTTTTAGCAAACAATGAGCCAAGTGAGAATGGGAATGACTGTTGATACAGATGAATTAATTCCATCCATAAAGATCCAGTGCATTCTGTGCTTTTTTTTCAAAATGTGACCCCCCTGTTTTTATTTTGCAAAAGAAGAAAACAAAACAAAGCTCACCTCCAGTTCAAAACAGCAGCATAAAAAAAAGACACAACCCTCCTATCTATCCTCAATTATCCTCCTTATTATTTTCACACGGTCCCTTACTGCCTCAGAGTCTGACTCATTTTGTTTATGAGTACATCAGGTTCCTCACAGTTTATCTTGGCGACACGAGTTGTGAGGAGAAGAGAAGTCGTGAGCGCAGACAGTGGTTAATTGCTGCAGCTCCTCACAATACAATGCTCACGGAGGCTGCAGGACACACAAGAGACAGCATCACTACACCTACATCCAGACACGGGCCGCAGTGTGCACTCAGACATCGCAGCACACTGTGTGATGCGCGTAGAGAACTCACTGTTAAGCCTTGTGCTGGAACAGTTTAGCATGATAGAGGACTTCTGAGTCAGAGTGGTAGGTGTTGTTCTGTAGTATGCTTGAAAAGATAGGGACAAGTTCTGAGAACACTGAGGGTTGGATCATAATTTCTAAAGGCTTACGTGGCAGAGTGTAGAGTCTGGTTTCTACGGAGGAGAACACTGTGTAAACACTGTTCTCTTGTAACACTGACACTGTACACTCGTATGTACTTATCCTCTGTGACATGACATAGACTTGGTGCTTTTGCGGTTGTGACCTGGATCATATGGATTTGAGAAAAGCTCCAGAACTGCATCCGGAGACAGGCGACCTACATGCAGCTTGAATTTAAATGCTCAAATTGGAATGTGTCATTGTTACTGTGACACAACCTCAATTACATCATCTCCTTGGACAGTTGTCATAATTTCGGCGCTCAGCTTGTCTGAGTTGGTGCCAACATGGAGGACGGCAACATGAATAATGAAATCAGAGGGGGAAAGTGTGACTTATTAAGTAGAAACTGTTCAGTTTGATTAAAAAACACTTCTGAATCTGAAACTTTGTTTTTACCACACAGCTAAACGCACACACAGGTAGGAAAGAACTGAATCTATTGTAGTCATAAACAGCTTGTGTGGTCCTGACATCCTGACAGTGTTGTGGGTGGGGGGATCATGCTCTTGTCACATGTGTAGTATGAACCTATAGACCTGGTAAAACTCATCACCTGCAGGTGTAAAAAGGTGACTCCTCATGTATTTGAGGTGGCATGTGGCTGCCTGAATCTGCCCCAAACCAGCAGTGCATCACCGTCCACATATGTAAACACCACATATCTCCCACACGTCAACTTTTCACGAGCTCAGAAAAAAACAGCCCTGTTTACAGCCATGGGACAGTACATTTTTAGGCGCAGTAATCCGGTTGGTTTTTAAATGGTTTATTTGTCTGAAAGGACAGGTTAAAAGTGAATGATTATACACACATCACATGAGAGGAAGACTACCCGGATAACAGCATCAGTAAAAGAGAAGCACAGACTGCACACTTACCTCATACCAAAAATGAAATGTTTAAATGTTGACAGTTGTTTCAAGTCCATCTTACCAGTAATACATTACCAATGTGTCCACATACAAGAGTTATTTTATGCACAATGAGTCCTCCTGTCTGTTTTGGCTGCGAAAACATCCACTAAAAGAGACTGGGGACTGAATATTCAAAGTAATATGATGCTTTAGCTGTAGTTTAACAAATCAAGTGGTATCATTCCAAAGTGTTTTTTAGTATGTGATTTAGGGCTCCTTTATTTTTTATGTCATTCAGTTTAAATTTACTACATTTAGAGATGGTTTTCATTGGACAGTGTGGAAATAAAAGGCACAGCACAAGCAGACCGGGGGTACGAGACTGAGGAGACATGAGGGGATTATTTAAAAAAAAAATAAATGAATAAATAACAGAATGCTTTTGAAACAAATAGGAAAAAAAAATGTGATGACATTACCACGGACACTTAGCAGATATGTGTCTTTTTGATTGTGCTGTCATCTCAGGTTGGTGCAGGATAAGATCTGAATTACCCCCCAGTAGAGATAAACTCAAATACAGGCAGCAATTATGCAGGAGGCAGGAAGGTGTGAAAGCAGACTACTAATAAATAGGATATGCAAAACAGCTCCAGCAGAAGGATTGCAGCTCCGTAGGGGCCTGAGGTGGTTGGAAAGGCTGTCGATACCAGACGCAGGCAGGCAGACAGACTAACACCTGAGCAAACCGTTCAGGTGTTGTGGCTTGTTTTGCTCTCGGTGGATCAGCGCTGTCTCTCAGATGAAAAGTTTTTTTCATGAGGCACAGCGATAGGAGACGTGATGACAATCTCTCTTGTCCTTTCCTTCAGCCGGCTGCCCACTGAGCAGCAATACAGCAAGGCTTAGAGCAGAGGCAGACAGGGATGGAGGATGTGAAGATGCTTTTGATTACTAAACCTAAGAATTGGTTGTGAAGCTCTGGGCTACCTGCGGGGTCCTCGGGAAGAAAATCCTCTGGTGGGCTTAAGGAGATGTTCTCGTGCTATTTGTGGGATGATGGTGGACTATCAAAACATTACAGACTAGGCTGAGCTCACCACTGAGCCGTTCATCTGCAAGGGATGATGAGCTGGCAGTTTCTTTCAGAAGTCAGTCCTCCATGTTTCCAGCAGGTTTCAGTGCTCAGCTCTAAGTTATTATTCCTGCACCATGGAGAGAGACTGTCCACCTCTTTCTAAGAAATGGACTGAAGTGCAACATAGACTTTGAAAATCATACAGCTTGTGATCTTTCTTTGTTTCTTACAGTGCAATATTCAGATATATGTCACATTCAGCAAAAAAAAACAAGATATCGATAATTGTGTGTAATCCTCTGCTTCCCATAATTCTTATGAGGCTTCAGAGCTCCACCTCAAGTGAGAGGTTACACGCACCAGTAACTGTGTTCAGTGTTTGTGCTTGTCCACAAAATTACGCAGCTTGACGGGAGCAATGCAGGAGGCAACAGTCTGATGCTCAGGCAGCACAGGAGGGGAAAGAGCAAATCACTTCTGCGAGTGCAAAAGCAAGAGAGCAGGAGAGAGCAGAGAGCCAACCACACGAGCCGCCGTCTCTGAATCAGGACTCATAACTGCCAACTTACAGATGGACCGGACGAGATCAGGTACAGTGGAGTGGTTTCTATGGTTAATGTTGTAATTTTAATATTTAACTCACCAAATGCTTGTGCAAGAATGGACATGAACGTTTTTTGGACGACAGCCCAGCAGTGCTATATGAATATTATGTCTTCATGACCTCCATAATTTAAATTCAGGCCAGCGTGTGCATTGTTTAACTCACACTGGCCGGAAAAAATATTAGTGGTGAAGCCAGAGAGTTTGTGAAGTTTTCATCTGTGCTTGAGCCAAGGGTGAAATGCTGCAAAAGGTCACTTTTGTTCAAATATTTGCAGGGTCAGGGAGCAAAGAGTTCTATTTGTATATATATATATTTTTTTTTACACAAAATCTAAATGCTGATCTTTGGTGACTTCCGAGAGGAATAGGTTGTTTTGATTTTCTGCTGTTGCCTTAATAGCAGTTTAGAGTTCAGATATGGACTTTTGAAGCTCGTTCCTAAATGAGGCCCCTGTGGCTATGGCCATACTTCTGAGTGAATACTGAAATGAGTCCACTCAATGGCAGAAAAAAAACCCAAAAAACAAGTAATGCTAGTCATTACGGTGACTCAAGGCAGTGAGTCTAATCTATTTTCCTTTTTTTGCAGTATTCTGTTTTCTCCAAATTGGCTTATTAAGGACACTCTCACGTGTCCCACAGTGACCTCTGCATGTTAACTGCAGTATGTGACCCGTGCAGAGTTTGTAGGCCACCGAACTCCTCAAACAACATAAAAAGTTCTCTGGAAAAAAAAATGTGTTAAAATTACTCTCCAGGTTGCTGATGGGTTTAATTTGACTGCGCAAAGCTCCTTGTAAATATGTAACATTCTCTGCTCAGCAGCCTTTGTGTCTCCAATCTAAGGTAGGCACGGTTTGTCAAATCATTTTCAAATGAATGCATTTATTTAGACCTGGCGAGTGAATTAGCAGATGTGTACAGGAGGGAAGAAATTATGTTATAATCTTTCCATTTTCTCATTTGCCGTGCCCATGCCTGTCAGCCGCAGTTAGGTGCAGAGTAATGATTTCTAATTGTACGCTTCTCACTGCCGCCAATTTCAGACCGTGTTAAACTGATAGTTAGCTCTGTCGAGATTATGTGAGTGATCCTTCCTGTTCTCTTGCTACTTTTGGCCCATCCGGAGGTGAAGAAAGTCCAATTTTGTTCTTGTATGAACAAAAGATTCAAAAATTGAGCATGAAGGCGAGGTAGAGGCAGCCTTTTGTGGACACATGTTGTGTGCCTGTGCGTTTAAGCGCGTGTCAGAGCGTGAGTGCGGTGCTGCACGTCTGGAGGAACTGCGAGATATGTTGTTGTGACATGCCTTGTCTTCCGTTCTGTAGAAAAACAAAGACAGTCGCTGCTGGATCCAGACAGCATAACTAATTAGTCACGAACGCACACACACACTCACACACACATGCACAGACGCACATGTACACACACACACACAGCGTGGATACATGCGGGAGCCAGCTAGTAGGATATGATGTCACCTCCATAACCATAATTACCCATCATAAATCATGTGGTGTGACACCCTGTCACAGAGTGAATGGGTGTCCTATGTGCCAGCCAGGGATGGCTGCACTTTACTGCTGGGTGCCACCGTGCCAGCTTACTACGGACTCAAGTGTGTGTTTTGACGTTCGTTTTTCTTCACTCATCATCTTCCTGAATGATACAAAGTGTTCTTTTGTAATCCCTTTGCTATCGTTTAGTAACAGTCAGTGTGGGTCTGAGAACACACAACACTGCAGTGGGGATTTTCTCCCGGTGGTTGTTTGTCTCTCTGTGAAGTGAACAGCATGGGGTAAAGTTATACTAATGTGGGTCATCTGGATTAAAAGTAACAGATTGTTGCTTTGTATTCATTTCGAGTTCTTTTTTATTGTGATAATGCACAGAGTATAATAAAGACAACTGCAATTATTTGGATATATCCAAGAATTTTCTCCTAAAAGAGAAGAATTTTTAAAGCACACTACAGTAACACTATACTGATTGTTCTTAAATTCAATGATTTTACAGACGAATGATCAAAAGTGATGTACATGCATAGTAATGTGCATGTACCAGGCACAAGTTAGAACTTTTATGAGTAAGTATTCCATGTTTCTTCACTTGATCATCAGCAGCCCTGGAGTTACACACATTTAGCAATCACTGTTCATGAGTTCTTGTGATTTCCTGACTCTCAGGCAGAAGCAGCACTGTAAAGATATTCATCAACAGGATGACCCAAACTTTATGTCAAGGATCCTCACTGGTGACTAGACTTGTGTCTGTGGCTGTGACCTGGGGACCAAACAGTGGTCTTTGCAGTGGAAGAGTCCGCAGCCTCCAAGACCAAAGAATGAGTCAGGTCACGAGCAAAACCAAGAGCACGCTGGTGGTTTCCCTCTGACATTTGTGAGGTTTTGCACCCTGAATTTGTCCCCTTGTGTCAGACTGTTGTGTGAAGTACTGCTGTGACATTCTGAAGTGTCTGAGGAAGAACATTAAGTGCAATGTCCTGAACTGTGGCTTGAAAGCAGTGAGGCTCAACAACATGAAAACACACCTTTTTTGACTTCTTCCTGTCAAAATCATGATGATCAAGGGATGTAACTTTGAATACTTACTCACAGAAGTTATTTCTCACATCTGCTACTGTGCACTTTTCAATTTGTGAGAAACACCAACGGTCTCTGAAGTTCTTGATCACACCTTGTACGCTGCATTATCTTTTTCTGCATTAAGTCAATAAGATATGAGTTAAAGATGTCTCTGGAGCGCTTCATGTAGCAGGTCATGGAGGCTAAACTGAGTAAATACCTCCTAACTTTAGATTAGCTTCTTGTTAAATTATAATGTCTTGTTTTCTATTTCTAGGCATGTTAAATGCAGAAGATGGAGTTTGCACTAAGTAAGACTCAGTAATGATGGTCAAGTAATGTGAGTTATCACTTTTGCTTTGGTAGTTAAATAAGTTACACTTTAAATGAGGGATTTGTAATGAGAAATAGATTAAATTTTAGTAACTTGCCTGACACTGCAGTCGTAGTAATACATATTCATGCATACATGTGTGAAATCCAATCAAAATGTCACATGAGAATTAATTAAAACGAAGCAGTATTGAATAATAATACATCAAATATTAATTTAAAATTTATTTAATTATGCAAACTGAAAGGTGAAAGAAAATATGTGGCATGTATCTGGATTGCAATAAAAGACCCATGTTAGTATATGAACAAGCGACACCATGTGTAAGAACAGTATGTGGCTACGTGTGTGTGTGTATGTGTGTGTGTTTGTCCTTTGTGCCTATGTAAGAAAGTGTCCTTGCTTTATGGAGGAACAACACGGTGAATTTTCATTCCCTGTGGAAAGGCACACATGTACCCCACCAACACACATGCACACACTCACATACACACCGGCATACACACACATGAACAAAACTGCTGACGGTGCTGAATAGAGCAGCTTCCCTGTCACTAAAGCCCTTGAAGTGTGGAAGCAGCTCCAGCAGTCCTTCTGCTGTTTAAGTCAAACCCACACCTCCACTTCCCACACCTCCTCCTCCTCCTCCTCCTCCTCCTCCTCCTCCTCCTCCTCTTCTTCTCCCTGTCTCCTGTTTCTCCCAACTCCCTTTTTTGTTCTCACACTAATTCAGTGCATTAACTTGACTGCTGTGACTCGTATCAGAAACAATACTGTCAAAGTAGTTGTATAAAATGTAAATTTTCAACAGCCTAAACAGTTTATACATTCAGGCCGCGCTGAGATGATAAATTGCTTTTTTTTTCTCTCTCCCAAACCACAGAGAATGTTCGCAACCCCCTGCCTCCTTCCCCTCCATCGCTGTCTGTCTGCCTCCACCTCTCTCTCTGACATATAGACTCATGCACATCCTTCTTTCTCTCAAACACACTCGGCTGCTCCGCTCACATATACTTTAGCTCACACGCTTGATCAAATATACACAGAGATTCACAGAGCTATATTCGTCTGCTCCTCGCGGTCTTTTTTTTTTTTTTTTTTTGCTTGTGTAATCTTTCCTTATATAAGTGGACTGGAGGCAGGCGGGGTCATTACATCTGATACAGTGCACTCAGGAGAAGCACTCAGGTTTTGTTTGTGTGTCACGGCTCGTCTAGACGCTGATCGAGGTTGAATATTGGCAAACTTACAAGACTTGACACAGAGGCTCTGCAGAGTTTTGTGTTTTTCTCTTGTTTTTGAGTTTGGAGAGAAAAGCAGAGGCATTCAGGTTGGGATGTGAGCAAGGATGTAACTGATGAAGAGAAAAAAGGAAAAAGGACTGTGTGACCTACAGCATGGAGAGATCATAGGGAGGCATATAACTTCCAATAAAACACATGTCAGCTGTGTTAAACTCAATGCATCTCCATGTGCTTTTATGACTAAGATGTTTGTCATTAGATCCGTGATGCACTGCCCAAAATGTCTTGTGTCTTTGGCCTGTTGGTTATATCAGGAAATGTATTTTTTCTCTTCAGAGCTCCTTTGAATTCAAGGATTTTTATGGAAGTATTTGTGTGGATGAGAGAACATACAACCTTCTCTTACGCCCGATCACATTTTGCAGCTCGCTCAAGTCTTTGTGTCACTTGTTGAAGCTTGGTGTTCCTCTTCAGAGGTTGTGTGTGACCCACCTTTCAACCAACTCCAGTGTAAACCCATCTACGCCAATGTTAGAAGCATGTAGCAATGGTCCTGCCCAATGAAAGAGAAAGAGTAAATGTTAAGAATGGTGGAAGGGTGTGTCACAAACAGGTTTTTCACTCAAACACTGGGGGTTGAGTTGGACTTTGAGTTCGGTTAACGGCGTACAATCTTTCCCTAAACCAAACCGAGTAGTTTTGTTGCTCTTACCAACCCAAGCTGTGACCATTTCATAATTTTAAACACATGTTTAAAACCAGGATGGTTTCACAATCTTAACCACGTTAACCAGTTCTTAAAACGTGACACTCACAGTGGTGCTGACCAAGCTTCCCTTTTTGACCTGTTGGCAGTGAGAATGTATCAGAATATATAGTTAATTTCTAGCTTGATCATGTGGAAAGGGTGTGTTAGGCCTCGATAACCTAAAAGCGCTTGCACACTCATCCAAACATGATCATAGTATCAAACATAAAATCTGACACAAGCCACTTACTTTATTGACTGTTGCCAGTGAAATGCTAATTGTTTGGCAAAGGGAACATCAGTGCTTAAAAAAGGTTTGTGTGGCTCTCTCTTCAGCTAAATACAGTGTGAAGAATAAGCACATTGACTATCAATGCAACACTGTGGGACTTTTGAATTGAATGTACATCAGACTTAAAATGAGATTAGAGAATGGAAAGTGCCCAATGACGTCAGCATAGCTCACACATATCCTGTTAGTGAGCTCAAAGCATTGATTGTATTTCATTAGAGGAAACTGGTGGTAAAAATAAAAGATTATAATGGACAAAAGATGGTGGATGAATTTAATTTGGATGATCTCATGGCTATATTCAGTACAGATGTCAACTTTGGGAATATGTGTCAAAAATATGGTATCATATAGTTAATCTGAGAGAATCTATCCCAGAATATTTATGATATAGACAGAGATGGAGTCATAAAACAGTCATTACTACTCACTTTCTCCTTTGCTTAGATGAAACTGGTGCTTTTGCAGTGGTTCTGTCATGATTCATGTACAAATCAAACAACATTTTATCACTGGACATCTTTTCTGTGTTGTCCATTCACGAACCCTATTTTCTGTGGGTGGTTATTTTCACCAAACTGTTGCTGCTGAATCAAAACACATCACTTTCTATGAGTGAGAGGTGTTTTCAGCTAACAGCTTTCATGAACTGGCTACAGGTTGAGTCACTACTTGTTGGCAGAGATTGAAGCAAAAATAGTACTTTACTCATATATAACATGGTAGTTTCCACTTTCCATTTAACTGCAGTAACAGAAACAATACTTTTTATTATTATTGCTATGTTTTGATATATTATTATTGACAATGTTATAAAAGTATTATGTACCTGTTTACTCTATTAGAAAAACACTAATTTATGCCTACACATTGCTTTTAAATAGCAAATCTGTATATCAGTACATTAAATGTACACTTTAAACCAGTGAATACTACACTTCATTCATGCTATAGTTCGGAAAATGTTCTTAACTCAAATGTTGGTAATTAGGTTTGACTTGTTTTTTGTCGACTGTATCTGTGATGAGGAGGAAAAGGGAAAACTAGGAAATGAAAGGACGAGGAGAGAAGATGAAAGTCTCCTCCTCCTGTGCTTCTATACATCGAGTGAAAGGATATATTTTCCAGATGGAAAGCTCTATAAGTATACACAGGCACAGTGCAGGGTACAAGGCAGAAAACCATGTAAGTAAAGTGAGAGAGAGAGAGAGGGAGGGAGGGGTAGATGAGTGTGCAGAGAGCACATCTGTAAAAGCCATTTCTCTATAAGGTATGGAGAGGAAGAAGGGAATAAAGATAAATGTCCTGTGACATTCTGAAAGTGGGCCAAACTAGGGTGTGTTTAAACGGATCCATATGGGCTCCGAGAGGGAGAGAGACTTTATCATCTTAATACAGTTTGAAATATAGCAGTACAGTATTAGCTGGTGTATGTTGATTTTTAAAATATTGGGTTTCACTTACTGTTTTGGCAGTGGTGTTTCTGATTAAAGCTCATGCCAATATAGTATATAAATAAAGCTAGAGAGGACAGAGACAGACGACAGAAGAAGAGAGAGCTTTTTTGGTATCCCTCCAAAAGAGATACACACAATGTGGCCTAAAGTATATAGACGCATGTTCCACACAGTGGATTAGCTTGTAAATAAGGATTTTTTTAAAGGGACACTTCAGCAATTTAACAAAGTACATTCATTAATTTCTTAAGCAAAAAAAAAATCAAGAGGAAGTTTCAGGTGGTTTGCTGTGGAAAGTAAATATAAAACTTATTCAATCCTTCTAATAGAACACAGCACCTGAAACATTAACATCCACACATCCACAGCACTTTAATGCACTTTAGTGTACCTTTTTATGAATATCTGCATCTCATTATATTCTATACCAGCTGTTCTGTTGCTATTTCTTGCTTTATCATAAGAGGATTTTACACCAATTTTATTTTTTTTTCTGAGTACCATCAATATTTAATAACATTACCAGAAGTAATGGAATGTTATAAAGGTAAGATGTTTCTTATTAACATCAGTACAAGAAGGCAAGCAGCTAAGTCAAATTAATATAGTTTTACTCAACATGGTGCAGGGGCTAGACTGTGATGTGTGATTCCACATATTAAACAGTATAGTTAATTTCTAATTTTTTTCCCCCTTAATAATTTTCTTTTAATCTTTGACAAAAATGTAACACATTTCTTCTCAGTTCTTGTTTTCAAAAATAAATTTTTTGGTTGTAGGCAAATTTTTTTGTGACCGCAAACATCAAAAGTCAACAAATGTTTTTTTTTATAATAATTTTGTTGATGAAACTTTTTTTAAAAGAACTACTCTGAAAGGAATAATAATTTGTTTCTAAAATGTTTTTCCCACAAAACATAAATGTCTTATTAAAAAGTCTTACTTCTTGTCACTCTCACTCTATGAATGGACAGACCATTTTTGCTTTAAAAATTTAATGGCCAGACACAGGAAACCTCCTCCAGAAATATCGTTTCTCACTGTAAGCACACAGGAGACCTGACACTCGTCCAGACTGCATATATTTCCATATAACTAAAGCTGCTCTGATATGAATGAGCTTGAGACTGCCAAAAATGCTGGATCAGGCACTGTTGAGTACACAAGCCTATGCACAGATGCAATAACATGTAACTTATCTGTTAGCATGGAACCTTGTTACTTCCAAGCAGCATCCTGTGCACCAGTATGCAACTTCAGATTTTTCTCTGCATAGCCAATAACACATGGATGTAATGATGTCATTTGTAATTCTGAAAGCACATTTTTGTTTGCGTAGTTTATTTCATGTATCAGAATAAATTCATTGATCAAAGTTCTTTGTGTTATAATGTTTTAAGATTAACAAACAGGGCAAGCAGAGGCAGATCATAATAACTCAGGTTTGGAATCTAATGTCAGTCCAGGAAAATATCGACATTTTATTACAGACTTACCTCACAGCCGGTAATGTGAGTGTTTAAATGATAGTTTTTTGTTCACCATTTATGCCAATAATATTCCTCTCACCTAAATTTTTAAAAAGCAGATCCAAAATAGTTAAAATAGCCAAGTGTCTGAAGTTTTAAGAGTTGATCAGCTGTGCTTCCATAATAAAGGCAACAGGAGTAGATATTTGTAGGAATTATTTTTGTACATTTTCAAGTGATTGTTTTGCTTTAAGCATTTCATCTAGCTGGACTTGTGTTTATCATCTTTAAGCTCTTGTAGCTTTGAGAGAGAGGATACTTCCACCTGACGGAAGGAGCATAGTTTCTTTTTAAATAATCAACAGGCGTCTCTTGCTTTCCTACACAGCATCAGTTAGTGTTTTAAAACATAGAATCAAATCTACAAAGTTAATTGTGATGTGATTTGTTGAAGTCAGCTCTGCTTGTACTTATTTTTGCTTTTCTTTAACACTAACTGCACGCTTTGCTGGTGTAATTTAAAAGCACACAGCAGCCCTTTCCTCCCAAGCCTTTCTACTTTAATGTGCTCCGTCTCAGCTCCACCTTTTCTATTTCTCCCATTTTCTCTTTCTCCTGTACTGTCCATTGTTTCACCACACTGCTCTGCCACGCGTTCTCCATGCACTGGCTGAATGTTGTTTTGATATCTACCTACATGTGACCAATCGTGTGTGATGACAGAGATCAAACCGTGAGGTTAGAGGTAGGCAGGGGGCTGATGCTCCACAGTTCTGAAGGACTGTAGCCGTCTTGTGCTTTTTTTCTCTTTCTTTCACTCATTTCATTTAGCATTTCTAACAGTGGCCTCACACTCCAGGTCGATCAGCTTACCAGGAGGCTGAGAATTCTCCCAGTGCTCCCGGCATTCAGCCTGGGTCACACTACTGTTGATGTGCATCAGAGAGGTCAGTGTGTGTAGTCTGAACTACGCCACTGCTCGTATGGGTCAAAGTCTAGAAACATTGGATCATATTATCCTCATAATGCAACTCAGTAGTATCAACTGTGAGACTTAAACTGCCTGGCCACCTCCATTATTTGCGACAGGTTAAAGTTTAACTCTAAATTCTGGCTTTTACAAGCTTGATGACATCATAAGAGTTATCTCAAAATGATTTTGGAATTAAATGTTTAGTAATCACTGATGAGTGTGCACAGCCTATTAGACATAGCTAAATGCAAAATTCACCTGGGGTTCGAAAGGTTTCTTAGGTGTCCCAAAAATGTTTTTTTTTTTTTTTTTATGGAGAATAAACCACGTTTCTAAAGCATGCCATAAACAGTCATGACTCCATAAAACATTTGATGACATTTAAACTCAGTCATGACATAAACTGCTTTGTGTTGTGTAATGTGTGCTGGTTTATTCGTTTGTTTTAGTGACTAATACTGTGCTTTTATGATGTTTTATGTATTTGGTGAGCCAAAGACAAAATCTCCGCCCTGGGTCAATAAAGAATTAATCTATTCACATCACTAAAATTTAAACTGCAAGCTGCAGAAAGCCTTTCTGCTGTCTTGCTGCTCTGCTGTCTTAAAGAACTACTTTCATTAAGTCAACATTTTTTAATACAGCAGCATGGACGTGTAATATGTGACTATTCCCTTGCCATTAGTGTTGCACTGCTCTGGTCTATAGATCACACATGTGGGGGTGGGGTTGGGGGGGCTCGTTTGACCCCAGATTCTCCAGTTTCAATAGCTCCTAATCCCATGAGATGAATTTACAGTGGTTCTCTACCCTCTTATACCTTCTCCTCACCACATAACTACCACTTTTTACAGTTCTTTTTCATCTTAAGTTCTGATGAAATCACATTAGAGATTTCTGCCGTATTGGAGAGGCTTTTGGCAGTTTGAGCTTTTCTTGGTAATGAAATGTGAAGTGGGTGGACTCAGGCTTCGCCATGCATGTGTGAGATTTAATGTAAACCAGCTATACTGTAGAGGGGAAATGTGATTTTTGGCAGGCTAAGATGTGGTTTGCAGTCTCCGTCTTTTTCTCTCTCTCACACGCCAGCTGGGGTTAGACTGATATGAGTTTTTCAAGGCCAATACTGATATTTTTGGTTTGACATATTTTTTAGTCTTTAATGTAACAGTTTCAATTAAATGGAAATCCCTTTACAGTTATATTACTTATGCAGTTCTTATGGCTAAAATAACCACTCTTAATTCAGGCTAAATGCTTCTACATATCAGTAAAGTAATGGCTACTACAGCTTGACATGTTTTATGAAAATAATATGCCAAAAAAAAAGGAAAATCTAGTATTTTAGAGGGCTGCTGTCACCATCCTTTACAAAAAGCTGACATGTGATTTTTTTGGTCTTTATTGTCTGAAGTAAATTGTTACCTCTACTGGGTGGCATAAATTGAAAACCATGTCATTATAAGAGAAATGAAACCCTCAAATTCTAGTGAGCTAGATGAATTGATAAGTACCAAGTGGACTTTGAGTTAAGATTATTTTGTAAAAAAATGTATCCTACAGCTACAACTCCAATGAGTGGTCCTCAAAGATACCCTGTCGAGATTTTTACCTCTAGTGGTAATCTTAGCATACTGCTGTCTGATGTTTCATGCTACTCCACTTAAAAATGGATGTGTTGGCTCAATGTAAGAACATAGAAACTTAGTATTACACCAAAAAAAGACACATGAGAAAATCTCATCCAGCTAGCAAACAAATATGTCAACACAGCATCTTAATCTATTAAATCTTGTGGAATAGAGGCCAGATTAAATAGGGTTTGGGACATGGGGACATGATGTATTAAAACAGCTGGATGCAGAAACTCAGCCTTGCTACCAATTTATCCCGGTGGCCAAAAACAAATCCTGTCCAAATCGTTTTGGTCCAAAAAATAATTCCACACAGACAGCCATAATAAAAGTGTTGAAAGGACATCTTGAAGGGCAGACAAGGTTGACTTTTACTCTGTGCTGTAAAATTTAGGCACTTAAACAAAGATTCAGTACTTGCAGCGCCAAAGTTCCATAAAGCCTTGGAAGGTCTTCTCTTTGTCTATGACATCATCACAATGCAAAGCCTTTTGGGACGTGCTGGTGGGGCCAGCGAAAGACGTTAATGAGCATGTGTCAGGGGTAGCAGAATGTGGGTGATCAACTCTAACTGGAATGAATGGACACAGTATTCGGTTCTCATATTGCATCCTCGCAGAACACCCAAGATAAAAACCACAAGCTAGCGCTAGCTAACCCACGCATTCCTGTGTGAATCAGTTGATTTATAATCTGTTAAAGTTGTCAAACAGGATTAAAATAGACATTTTAGTATGTGCAGAATGAGGGGCTCTGCTTTCCTTTTCACTTTCTACATGTCTTTCTCTGATATCTTAGCCACTATTGGTTAGCTTAAACATACTTACAATGTTTGGACTTTTATTTAGTGTGGGAACTGTGTTTTCTGGAGAGAAATGAAGGCCCCCCTTATTCTGCAACTGCATACAGGCCTATACAGTGTTATCCACAGGTGGAGACCACCCTCAGTGAACACACACACACACACTCACAGGTTTACTCTCATAGAGACATGCATCAGCAAAAGCACATATAGACACACACACTCAAAAGCACCTGGAAGTACAGAAGACCTAGATATGCACGTGTTTGGAAGCAAAAGTATGCACACACACACACGCACACACACATATTTAAAGACACATAGTAAAACATACAGATGAATTGATGTGCACACATGTTCAAGCACTAATGTGGACACACACACACACACACACACACACAGGGGTGAAAGGCTTCCTTGTTCTTTTATCACAGTGAGGCCTCCCTGGATTGAGATGACATGGCAAGTTTGCTAATGTCAGAGAGGTTTTCTTCTACCATTACACACACACACACACACGCACACACTCAACCCTGAATGTCAGCAGCTGGCTCACCCAAAAGACCACACACACTCACTCATACACACATGCCACAAACTGAGTCACAATCAAGACGACTGATCCCTATCACACGCACGCACACACACCCTCAGCGGTGCCATATGGGAAGCAGCGTTGGTGGTTGTGTGTGGGATCAATGGGAGCACCGGTGGCAACTGCAGTAAGCTCTTGAGACACACCATTAACCTTGACAGAGAGACATAGAGACACAAAGCGAGGGTGACAGACAGTAGAAGGAGAGATTGAGAGTGGGACACATTTTTGTAGCTCCAGACAACTTGTTACAGCCTCCCCAGCTTTTCAGCACAATGGACGGAAAGTCATACAATCTTTCATACAGATTGACATGCAGTCTCTCTGATACATTTCTCATGGTTTTTATCTTCTTCTGTTTCACGCTGTAAGGCCTTTTTCACACAGTGTGCAGTAATAAGTGGGTCATTTCCACTGTGGGAAACAGAAACGAGCCCATACACAAGACAACCCATCCATTTTCCCTCCTCCTGTATTTGTTCCTGTCCTCCGTCGCTCCCACTGTCTGCTTCCTCTCTCCCTCCTTTTTCTAAGATCCTGGGGAAAGTCCCAGTCGTTCTCCCTCTCTCTTTCTCTCTCTCTCTCCTTGCATTCCTGTACTAAGTGGAAGGCTAGGGCCCCTTCACACTGCAGGAATTCTCCTGTGTTTGTGTGTGTGTGTGTGTGTCTGTGTGTGTCAAACTGCGTGCAAAGAAAATGTCTGTCCATTTCTAATTGCACCCTGAGTGTTGAAAGTGGTCTGTGAGAGCTGTGTCACTAAATATAACAATAGACAGTAAAAGGCAGGAAGCTGCCAGTATTTGGGGTTCTACATTGCGTGTGCGTTTTGTGTGTGTGTGTGTGTGTGTGTGTGTGTTCAATTGCTTCTACAGCTGCAATCCCCTTACAGGCCCAGTGTAATCAGTATACTTCAGCTGCACATTTCTCCTACTCAGTGAACTAAAGCCATTTTGCCTTGCTACTCACCCCCCCGATGTCTCAATTTAAAGTTAAAGCAGTGCTCCTTTGGCAGAAATTAAGGTTTACACTGTAATTTTTGCATAAATATTGAAGATTACATGTGTTATTCATTTAATAATCTGTCCGACTATGAACTTTTCCTTAATGTGAACTAATTTTAATAAGACACATTCTTTGGATTCTATTAAATTAAATATTAATGTTTTTGTGCAGACAGTCCATGTTGTATTCATCAGTAAAATGTTCAGTCGCAGTAGTGAGAACCAAAAAGTTACATGAGTAGTTCTACAAGATAGCATATCTTGCATAGTTGTCATAGAAGTAGCAGAAGTCAAGCAGGGTCAACAGTAGTAATAGGCCTAGTGACTGTAGTACTGTATTACTAGTACTTTAAGAGCAGTTGTTGCAGTTAAAGTATAAGCAGTGACAACAGCAGAAGCATTACCAGAGCAGACCAAGCAGCCTCTGGGACTTCCCACAGACCAGTATTTCACTATGTTATCAGTTCCTTCACTTAAATCATTTTCCATTGAAGTTAGTCATAAATCACGTGTTAGGTAATTTTGTATGCAGCTTAAACTGATTTTAAAAGAGAGAGAGAGAGAGAGAACAAGAGACTTTAGGTGATGCCTGAAGGGAGCGAGTTCTGTACACATCAGGTGAGCTAATTTTAGCAACTGTGATTTGAATTAACACTGCTGACTGTCCGCGACAAGTGCAAAAGTGGCAAAATGTGTGATGCAATTACTGTAAGCCCCACAGTTCAGCGAGTGGTCGTTTGTGCTGTGAAATGGTGAAATGCGTATGGATCAATAAGGCGGTGCAGCACTGTCCATAGAACTGAAAGGAAACAAACAAGATTGATAAACAGAGACAGAAAGATAGAACACATCATTCAGTTTCTTAGCCTGTTTGCTTTTTGTGGTTTTAAATAAAAGTTTTAGCCCTAATTTGATTTTACCTCCATTGTAGAAATCAGTGAATAGATGAAAAAAGGCAGGGAAGTGAAAGGGACAGCAGAGGAGAAACAGAGAGAGAAAAAGTTCCTCCTCTCTCTGCAGATTTTGAGTGGATACTATGAATGTTTTTATTCATGTAAATGAATGTCTGTTTTTGATCACATTATTTTGTTGCATTTCATGACATTTTTCCCTCCCTGGCCTGTTGGAAGAGCACCCACTCTGTGTTTTGGGGTCTCGTGATTTATAAATTAAGCACTGAGTGTTTTAGTACTTGCAAGGATCAGTGATGATAGCAAGCCCGAAGCACTCTGCTAAAGTAAAAGGAAACAAAATAAAAGTGAGCACCGTCCCACATGTGTCTTTTCTCTACTTACAAATGGTGTAAGTGTGAGAATATCACACGTCTTCTTCCTGGTTTCACACGAAGCTAAGTACATAATCAGAGCAGTCAAGGCCAGAGCTCTAACAGTGTCTTTTTTCAAGTGGACATCTTAAGTCAAGCATGTTTATGTTTTGTTAGCTGGCATGCTAAACTCATGTAGCCTTTTTTTAAACTTTCTGCTCTTGTATCATACCCTAATGCTTAATTCTGAACAGTTAAATACTCTTAACTTACATTTAGCTTCTTCCCTTAAACTGAAGTTCAGTGCTTCTCACAGACAGAGAGAGACCACAGGAAGATTAAAAAAAGACTAAAAGTGTGAAAGTGACAACTGGAGGCACAGCGAAATATCCATGACAACAACAAACACTTCACATCTGCACCCATCTTTCCGTTTCAGAGCAGAGATGCTAAACATGAGGAGTGAAGACAGATGGTTCGCTTTGCTCTGAATCCAGACACCACAAACACACAAAAAATGTACAAATGAGGCGGAAGGGTTTTTTTTCATCCTCCCTGTGAACTTTATTTTGTTTTTTCCCACAAACCTTGTGTGCATTTTCACATTGTCTTGAGTCCCAATAAGCCCTTGCGTTAAAATGGCTTTGATGCTGACTTTTGCAAAGGAGGGCCAAATTCTTGAATGAACAGGCCTACCGGAGCCCGCCCATTCTGCCAGAGCTGTTAATAATAGTGGCAATGATAGTTTTTGTAATGGTGGTGATATAAGTATTATTATTGTATTATAATAGCAGAAGTAATAGCCCAAGCTTAAACCAGCAATTTAAGTATTATTAATAATAGTGGTTATGGTCTTATAAGCAGTAGTAGCGGTACCTGTAGTATCAGTGGTAGTTCTACTTTTAGTAAGAAAAAGTAGTAAAATTGTATTTTTTTTTCAGTTCTAGTCAATGTAATACCTTTTTTTTTATCAGTAGCAGTATTACATTTGTTTTCAGAGGATAGCATGCTGCCTGCAAGGTTTTCTCACCTCTCTTGGAATCAAATTCATGGAAAATATTGAATAATGTAGAATGATTTGTAAAAGTTCTGAGTCTTGGTTGCTTCAGATCCCAACCCAACAGCATCAACCTTCAAAGACGGTGTATCCTGTGAGTTGTAGTCTTACTGAATCAGTGTCCACGCTAAGCCTGAGTTCCTGTTTGCACACCACCACCACCACCAGACTATTAACTGTACCGTATTTCTTTTTTGTTTTCATTAGAGGGTTAGATGGCAGCGCCCGCGAGATTCCTCCATTCCTCCTACTTTGCTCACTTCTGCCTATGCTTCAGTGATTGATATTAAATCTGTTCTGTTTGATCAATAATTAAAGGTGCAGTGCCTGGTGTTCCCAGACTAGACTGAGCATTATGAATTATAGATTGTTATTCCTGCTGGTCTGATCAAAGAATAACAACAACAGCCCTTCGTCGGGTTGGAGCACTACCAGAGCTGATGCTCTCTACTGACTGGATAACATAGGATTATTTTTTTCATCTCTCTAATACTGATCCTCGATCAGAGTTTTTTGCTGCTTAGTGTAATGGTCCAAGTTTCTATAAATAAGAGAGGGATCCTTAGGAGAGGAAGAGAGAGGCGGAGAGGGGAGATGAGTTGAAAACGAAGGTCTTCGGCCAGATGGATTTGAACAGTTCGGTGTTGATGCCAATGCTGGCCAGCATTTGTGAAAAAAGACAAGCTTGTTTAATTACACTTCACTAAAACAAATTGAGCATTGTCACGCTAGGATGGGGTACTTCTGTACACTGTCAGTGATCAAAGTCAGAGCACATAAATGAACACATGCTCATATGCACATGAATGTGCGCTCACATATGGTCTTCTCTTTTTTTTTCTCATTTAATTCACGCCCTACAACTTGCCTTGTATAATTACACCGTATTGTCAAACATCCTGTAAGCATCAATTATGCTTGTCAAACTTGAAATTTTAATAGCTTGAAATTTTGAGAATTTACCCAACTGCTTTCTCATTAAGAATTAGATTCAAAGATTGATGAGATTATCACAACTATCTTTTAAATGACCATAACCAGCAGTTGGTAAGCATAGTTTAGCACAAACGCCGGAAAGGGGAGACTTTCAGTCAGAGATGAGGACTTGAGTCTGAGACTTTGACTTGTCACACACTCGGTTAACTGAGAACTGACTTGAGACTCATCATCAAGACTTGAGCATCATCTTGGACTCAAAATTTGGGACCAATGAACAATCTTTTTTTTCCCCAGCACATCGACTGTCAGGAAATGTCTGAAGAGCTGAATGTTGTTCTATCCCTCATCATCATGTGTAACATTACTCATTCGTGCACGCAGGCACAGCTGATTGTAAGCTGCACCAACTACACCGTGGCAAGCACACCTGCAGCTGCTGCACCATTTTTGAGAATCTTTGGCTGTAAGGACTTCACAGAAGGCCTATTAAAAGAACTGCTAAATGAATCACCTGCTATACAAGTCAAGCTGTATATAAAGGATGCCTGATTGACCACATCAAACCTCACCACACACTAAAATGCACATGGATGGATGAGTCACTTCGTAATGTAAAAGTTGGCTCTAGCACCCGTGGTGCACACGTTTAGCTTAGCATCAGCTATTTAACTTTGGCTCGCTATAGCTTTGTAGATTGGTGTTTGTAATTGTAGTTTTTAAAATGATGATTGTTTGTTGGCTTGCCTCATTTCTTTGCATGGAAAGCTGGCCTTGTCAATAAAAATGATTGGATAATTTAATCATCGACACATTACGCTGAGAGCATCAACTGGCTAACATTAAACTGATAAAAAAAGATCATGGTGATTATTAACATCAGCTACAGGCAGGTTACTGATTTATTGTTGACAATGTAATGTAGCCGACTTATTAGGTTAATTTTACAGTGGATTGTGAGCTGTTATTAGTTGGAGACCTGTTGTGATACAGTTGTGCATTAACTGCCTTTAACAGATGAGTTACACATGTTATTGCGTAACCTTTTTAAGTGATCATATACAGAACAGCTATTCAGTGCTGATGCTTGTAGATAAAGACATGGTAATAACAACTCACAGTACATGCTTTCAGTTCCTTAGATATAGCTACACAGTTTTTAAAGCAGACAAAATGGCATGCAAGAGATGATAGAACCCTCATTACAAGTATTGGAGAGTTAAAACTTGACTTGAACTCTGGAAACCTGACTTGGACTTCCAAAAATTGACTTTTGACTGATTGCATATTTCCTGCAGCCTAGTTGCTGTTAACTGGGTGAACTATTGTTATGTAACTTGTTACTGGTTGGATGATATTGATTAATGAATTTTGTTAGTTAACATTTCAGCAGAAACTGATTATTTGAAGAGGCGTTTGTTGTCTATTCATCAAATGGGCAAAGTAAACCTTGCAGTCAAGCCTTCTGTTTCCCCTATTTTCAGTCTTTAAGCTACGCCGAGCTAAGCGACCTCTTGTCGTAGCTTAATATTTAATTGAACTACAAGAGAGTGGTTTCAATTATTTTCATCAAACTTTTGGTTTAAAAGCAAATTAGCACATTTCCAAATATTCCTAGGGTAGAAAAGCTTGTGTTTGAGCCAAAGGGAAAAATGTAACTCCATGTATTGCCATTGTCTGACAGTCCCATTGTTCATGTGTCTGCGTGTGTGTGTGTGCGTGTGAAGAATTTTGTGCACAGACAGAAGCAGTCAAAACAGGAAAAACCCACCATCCAGCTGCCCTTGTCTGTCACCTCTACTCACCTCTGACTGAGTGTTTATGCATATATGTGTGTACAGTGTATGTGTGTGTATATGTGTGCGTGTGTGTGTGTGACTGTGTGTGTCTGCCAGAAACACCTGGCAGTTTCTGTCTTGTCCAGTCACTAATAGAGTGACTGAATGGGGTGAAGTTGCCTGCAGTGAGAAGAACAATGTGCTGGAGACAATAATAGACCATTACAGTGTGGGAAACTGGACTGTCTTTTCAAGGCCTATTCATTTATACAGGAAATGGACAAATATACAGAAATTCACACACTGTGACACACAAACACACGCTTAGCCATTACACATGATCCCTTTGTTTGCGCACCATACCAAAAATGAGTTTATTTAATGACAGGCAAACAGAGCACTGGGATGTATTACTACCTAATATGGCTGATTAAGTAAGTAAAGTCTGAATTGAGTGCTTGTATATTTATATCCACACACATCTGGCTCAGATTCATTTTCATGTGGCAGCTCTCCAGATATGATTCCTTGTTTTTTTTTTTCAACTTTTGCCAAAACCTCTGAACCACCTTCCTCCTTTCTAATTCTAATTTTCACTCCCTCTCTCCTCAGTTACACCCACACACTCACACACACACACACTGGTAAGCGCACGCAGACCCATGCTGAGCCTCGGCTGTGGTAATTAGATACAGTCTGTCTAACTGTCAGACATCAACTGGTACCAGACACCAGACTCCAACCTCATTGGCTAATCCTCCAGACACTGTTAAGCATTCCGATTGGCTGTTGCCTCCTCTGCTGCTCTGACTCTGACCCAGTAAACTCGCGTATGAACCAAATCCACGCATTTTTATTGGCTGTCTCCGAGACACATGACTGGTGCTCACAGACGCTCTCCGGCACCGCTGCTCCCAGAGGAGGATACAGTTATCCTCCTTACAGAGAAAAACAACACCATTCATCACCTCCCTCTCTCTCTCTCTCTCTTCGTCTTTCCTCATCCATCTCTCTCCTTGTGTTTAGGCTGTGTTATGCTGTGTTGTTATGTTTCTGTCTTTGTCTCTCTCAAGGTTTTGAAGCCACTCCAAGTCTTCTGGATGCCCTGGGTCAGACTGAATTACCTCCTTTCAGACTATGTAACAGCTAAAGTTGATCCTATCAGATCAGGCTTGAGTGAAATTATCCCAGAGGATGTAATTTATCTCGATTAGTCCCCTTATACAGCCTTATTTCTGAATTGGAACACTAATTATTTTTGCTTCCGTTTCCTCCCACGTTAAACTCTCACACCCCCGTCGGCCAGTGGCCGGTGAGAGGGATAGGCCCTGTCATGGAGCCATAAATATTTATTCAGCTAACTCATCTAACTCTTACTGTTCAGCACCAGAATGATGAGGCAGGATCAGTTTCATACAACAGGTTTATGTTGTCATATCCTGTCGCTGACAGTTGTGGATAAACACACAGCTGTTCCCAGATGTTTCAAACCAGGAAGGATGTTTGAATTCTTCCTGTATTTTTCTTCAGCTTTGACCTTCTTTTCCTATTTCTTGTGATATTGTGCCACATGAACCTACACATGGGGGCTGTGTACTGGTTATAAAGGCACACATGCAATCACAGTGTCACTGACTTTAAACCCAGCACCTGCAGGTAAAATGCAAATGATGTGTCTCACATGAACAGCTACCACCTACTGACTTTTGGATTAGGCACTTGAAAACAGTTGCTTAATGTCAAGCTTAAAAATAAAAATACACTTTTGGCAAGAACTCCCTCTTGAATCCTTGGTGTTTGTTTTGGGTTATGTTTGGCCAAAATGGATACAAAAAAAAAAAAGAAAGAAGTTTATTTTATTTTTTTCCATTATATCGCCCCACCCACATTAGCGTTCTCCATGAGGGTTGAAATTATGGTTTGGACCGTCAGCTTTAATACTGGTAATGTAATTGAACCAAAAAGAGTGCAGCAGCAAATCATTGCAATGCACGCTCCTGGGGAGCAGCCAATAACAATGATTCTGTGGTGGAGCTGCTTGGTTAACGCTGAGCATGAGTAAAGCATGGCTCAATGACAATTGTCATAAAAACTAAAATTAGCAACAGAGACCAAAACCTTTTTTTCCCGTACCTGACTATAAACATGTTTATTGCTTCTTTTTAGTTTTCATGTGGGGCTCTATGGGAATTAACTCATTTTTTAAGTCAGCCTCAACTGGCCATTTGAGGAACTGCAGCTTTTGTTTGCTTTATTTTTCAGCCTTGTTTGGACGAGACCCAACTTTAGTCAGCTTCTCATTGCATTATACCCTACCAGTTGTAAACTACAAAGCTTAATGGGACTACGAACTAGACAGGCTTGTGAGGAGACCACTCAGCCAAAGAAGTTTTTATATTTTGCCTGTTAAGAAACTTCAAAAGCTGACACTACAGGGCCTCACTCCAGTCCTTGGTGCACCATGGAAGTTGACATAGTATTTTTCTTGGAACACCAGCCCTGTTTAAAGAAAAAAAAACAACTTACAGTCTTTAAAAAAGTGGAAAAATATGCTCATAGTTAGATTATTATTATTATTACAACCTTACATCAAAAATGCGGAAGATTAAAATTAAATTTAGCTTAAAGGGTAGGTGCTAAGGGGAGTGGAGTAGGATTTCAGTTGTCCCGGGCAGCAATCTGTCTCCTCCTGTCTCAGGAGGCGATCTACTCTCATTAAAAGAATTGAATTTTAAAAAAAAGAAAAAAGAAAAAAACAAATTTGCATGTATTACCTCTCTGCAGACAAAGACGCAGTGCACACTGTGATGTATGAGGGTCAGTCGACTTCACATCACTCTCCCAGCGATCAGAGGATATTTGATCAGCAGGTCCCATTAACACGTACAAAGCACAGAGCGTCATGGTACGCAGAGCTTTCACACACACAAGAGATCACAGATAGAGAGCCATTCAGCATTCTGTATCGCCATGTTCACATGTTTGATCAGGCTTTATGTTTGCTCATATGAAGTGTCACAGTATACGGGTCCATGTACACACACTCAATTATGTCCTCTCAGTAGGCCTTGACAAGAGCTATGGAGCCAGCAGACAAGTGATGTGTGTAATCCAGAGCGCCTGGGCATCACGGCTGGTCAGTCAGGCTTGTGCACACATTTTGTAGCGTGGCAAATGGTCCAATCAAAGTTTTTTCAAGTAAATTTATATAAGAGCGACTACTTGAGCATGCATATTATATTTTTAGCGATACCGTGTTTCACACGTTCACACCAAGCAGCTTCCTGGTGCATTTCAATTCTGGCCACTGAGCAGCTCACAACCTTAAACTGGGGGTAAAGGACACTTTCACAAGTGTCTGCTGGGAGTTTGGAGGAGGGGTTCTCATTAACTTCTCCCTTCTGACAAGATTTTCCGAGTTAGTTTGAGATAAAACACTATACCCAGTTTAAATTTGAATTAAATTTAAATTATTTTACAAAGAAATAAATACATTATTGATCTTTGGTATTATAATTTTATTTGTTTTTTAGCTCCCCTTGTATTAGAGTTCCCCGAGGGGAGTCAGCTGACAATTTTGCAACTGTATTGATTGATGCAATATTTGTGTGGGTGAACACTAAAGATGTTTTTGTTTCACTTCAAGTCCAATGACCTCAGATATAGTTCTTAACCTGTTGCTTTTTGTGTCTTATTATCTTAGCACTGCACAGAGTTCTGTGACTCCATGTGTTTTCCTTATTCATAAATTAGCATAATTCGAGTTTCAGTTCTAGACTCTTTTTTTTTCAACATTGTTGATATAAACATGTTCAGTTTGTATGCTCTTTCAGGAATAACGATGAACTGTTTTAAAAGAAATGCTTAGGAGCCCTTATCTTATATTCTGATTTGAAAAAAAAACACCAAAACTGGAACAACAAGGTCTCTACCTGATAACACTGACATGATGTACCAAAGCCAAGGACAGTTCAGCGTGTCTGTCTAGAGGTTTGGGTGAGATGATTGTCCTGAAGAAATGCCTTTAAGGCCTTACCCTAACTATGTACTCTTGATTTCATGCTTATGGCTTTTATATCTAAATGGGCTCCTAATTCCTTAAGATGTGTTAGTCACATTTGATCCGTTATTGCAAAGGGCTCCTTTAGGGTCTATTAGCACAAGCAATAAAAGGTTGGATTGTGGTGATGAAATGAATCATTGTCCAAGTTTCAGATATCACATGACACATGGATGAAAAAGCAATTTGAAGGGAAACAACAAGCAGAAATGACACTGGAGAAATGAATAGATGATTCACTGTCTTAATCCCACGTAATCTGACCGCCAGCGACGCTGTCATACTTGGGTTTATCATTATGGGTACTTACCCAATGAAGTCAGCTGGGAAACAATAAAACTTATCAGTGGTGTAAACTAACTGATAAAGGAGGGGAAATTAACTCAGAGCTCAGTACACCTTAAAAGTCAATAAAGTACATTTCAAAAACAAAATCTGGAGTCATTTGAGTACAGTCCAAAGAGCATCAGAGCATAAACATTAAGCAGTTTACATACACAGACTGTGTTTTGTTCAAGTGTTTGTGGCACTTGGAGTCATGGACAAGCTTGACTCATCTTGTCAGACAAGGAAGAGCAACCGCAGTCAGTGAGCTTGTTAACCATTTATTAAAATAAATTGAACGTTTCTAATGAACTGCTTCCTGTTTGATTGTGATTGGGTAAATATCTGCGCTGTTAATGTGCACTCCTGTGAAATCAAGCTCTTACCTAATAAATTCTACTATGGGCTATACAGTTTTTTTAAAAGCTATACCTCACTTCAGCTCTGTTTACTATCCCTGCAATACTAAAAAATTCATGATTTTTATTTTGGTCTTAGTTCACCATAGTTCTCTCCCTTTAAGTTTGCTTTTAATGCCTGGATTGTGCAGTATTATGGGGGCACTCATGTCCTGAACTTTGCCCTTTGCACTTTCTGTTTGCTTGTAACTTTTCTGGCAAATCTGAGCTTATTTTCCAGTTGCACACATTTTTTAAGTCACACCAGGAAAGAGCATCAGCTAAATACATAAATACAAATGGAAATGAATAAAAGAAAAATGGAAAAATCCCTGAATGCTTCCATTTGTCTGATCCGTAGCATAAGTTGTTTTGAGTTACTTTTTTTTTTTTTTTTGCCAAAAACTGAAGTGCACATTCACAACTCCTCACTAACATCTTGGGGTTAATCTCAAAAAAAGAAACGGACTAGACCCACACGCACACACATTTGCACACTTGCACAGAATGAGAGTTTAGTGCAGATTAGGCTATGAGGAGATGAGCATCAGCACTATTTTAAAGCTTATTCAGGATTTTTTTTTTTGCCAGACTTAAGAAGGAAACGGACTAATCTCTGCTCGGACACCTACAATATGTCTGTCAGCTGAGGATTTACACCTACAGGGCTGTCTGGGCAGTAAAATATGCTCTGGAAGGGGACGAGCATGAGCACTGAGTGCACGTGCGTGTGCGTGTTTGTGTGTTTGTGTACATGTCGCTCAGCTTTGAGAGGGTGTGACTGCCAGCATCTTGCTGGAAGCATGACAGCTTCTTTACCAGCAACTGGATTGATGATTAAGTGACACATGTGCTCAATAAGGTGCCTTCTATTGTCCGTCCAGTAAAACAAACCACAAACAGAGAGCAGGAAGGCATGCACCGTGGGGGGATTTATTGTCAGTGAATGATTAAGCCTGTGTGTTTGTTCTTTCCTTCCTTTCTTTTCCTCTGCTTCCCTTATTTTCTTATCTTCCTCGCTCCATCTTGCACCTCTCCTTTACTTTACATTCTTTTTCTTCCCTTCTCTACCTTCTCTTTACCTTTCCCACTCTTTCAATTTCTTTCTCTTTATTTTCGATTTCAATTCTTTCCTCTTGTTTCCTTGTCTTTGCTCCTCTGTCATCTCTTTCCTTTCCTTTCCTTTTCTTTCCTTTCCTTTCCTCTCCTCACATTTCCTCACATTTCCTGTCTTCTTCTCTCTGTCCTGTAATAGCTCATGGAGGCATGACTGAGTCCCGGCCACCCTCATTAACCTTATCATTAAGCTGACCCCCAGTTGGACTGCGCTGCCCTCACACCGCTGCGTGGCTTTGAGGAGTTGTGTCAATACATACACACTCTGCCATTAAGCTGGAAAAGCAAGAACTCGAACGGAGAGGGAGGGAAGGCAGAGCCGGTGGATGCACAGCAAATTTATATAACAGCTGAGGCAGCAAGGGAGGAGGATGTGAGAGAAAGGGAGAGGAATGAATGATACATCCAGGTTGATCTGAACTTTCCATGTACTCCATTCCTTTTGATGTGCTTTGAGTGTGTGCATTATGAAAGCCCGTGGTGATTAGCCTGTCTATGTCTCGGCGATATGAATAAGACCCCAGGGGAGCAAAGATGTCTAGACTTATTCAGAGAGGAAGCCTTATTATCTGCTCTACAGCAGCTATGAAGAGGCTCATATTCACTTTGCAATCCAACTGCTGCAGTGGACTTACGCAACAGTCCAATAGCAGGAGTCAAATCCCAATCAAGTCATCACACAGGAGAGTGGATGAGGGCAGAGTGGATAGAGAGTGAGAGGTAATGTTTCTCTTTATAGCCTACACATTATCAATTTACACTGTCCATATAAATACAGCATATGTGAGCGCATTGCATCTTCAGTTTTCATTGTTATGCAGCATATAAGAAGCAGAGAAAATGACTGATGACTTTAATTTTGAGATATTAGCATAACTGACAGCCTTTAAGGGCCTCTACGCTGCATGTTTTATTATATTTAGATAAACATCTTTCTTTACCATATAGATCCTTCTACAAACTAAACAGCCACACTGTTCTTTGATTTCAGCAGAAACACTGTAAAGCAGTGACAATGGCAGATGAATGGCAGAACGAGTAAAAGGCTGGTGAAAAATGACTTGTTTATGTCATTCAGTAAAGTGACCTTTGCTTCTGTACAACAGTAAGAGTCTGTAGACACACTGGCACAGCAGTGTTTTGAGGTAAACTCTAACATCCACATGTTTGACAAAGTGATGCGAGGACAGATGTTAAACACAATATCTATACTAGTTTAGCATGTTAGCTTTTGCAAATTAACATTAATTACAAATTATATCTGAGTTTGTTGCAAATGCTAATAGTTTTACAGGTATTGGACAAGTTGTAAATTTTATCTGAGAAATGATGCTACACTGAAAGTTAGTACATTTTATGTTGAGGGGTATTTGAATAAATTTGCATACCAAATATTATGGCAGTCCATCTGACAGTTTTCTGGACATTTTAGACATTTGTGGCCTAAAACAAAACTGTCAGCCTCCTGTTGGATCCGGAGGAAAGGTCAGGAGTTTAGCAAAGTCATATCCTTCATGCTGTGGTAACTAGGAACCTGTGACCATGAATACTGGTGCGATCCATCCAATACTGGAGTCGCTACCAAAGTGGTGGAAAGACTGCCTGACATCCTCAGAGTCAAACATTTGTGTTCATTTTTTATGGCAGCTTTAGTTTAATGCCTGCAAGGCTGAACTAAAATACATGAATAACTCTGAAAATTCCTCTGAAAGGTCAAAAATGCAAACATCTAAGCTTGTTTTGGCCAGCAACTGAAAAGCAAGGCCTGCTAGTTTTATACACATCACAGTAATGACATGCTGAATAACAAAATAACACCTTTGTTGCTTGATTTTCTGATATTTTTATGAGGACACTGGCTGTAGGAAGAGGCTGTGATTACAAATAGACAAAAATACATTTGTTTTTCTTCAGCGAGAGGCTATTAAAAGACGTGTTGCTTTCATCGTAATATCATCTGAAAGATCTCACCGTGCTTCACACATTGTCATGGTGATAAGGGAGGTGGGAGGGGGTTGAATCACACTAATTCTTTATTTCCAACAAGGTGAGAACTTGTCTTCATTGAGCTAAAACACTCAATGAGTGAGGAGCAAATACTTGTGCAGATTTCTGAATGACCACTCTGCTTTTTAGCTCTTCTTTGTCTACCTGGTTACCTTTACTTTTTCCCTCACCTTCTCGTCAGACCAGGATCTTTTAAGTCAGGTCCCAATTATTAAACTGAGGGCCAAATATCACTGTAACATGTATGTAATGTAGATGAACATGTAAATGAATCTATAATGTATTCAAACAGGCTCTTTGTCTCCGTGTTTGAGCTCCTATAGGTGATTCTTGCCCCGGGCGTAACAATCATTCAACGTGTTAATGGGTCGCACACTGAGCTCGTTAGCTATGCACAGCCCTCATTAACATACAAATTCAATTAACTTTCACTGCAAAAAAAGAAGGAAAGAAAACAAATCTTTAGTGTGATGTCTACTCTTCCTGCATTTTATCTTCATTTTAGTCACAGTGAGTGGAGGAGAATGCCAACGATGCGGTGACTTTCTCTGTTTTGGGCTTGTTGATGAATGCTTTATGGTGTTTTGCAAGGTGATGCAGTTCAGAGCGCAGCCAGACATTCTTGCGCAAAGGGGGGTGAGTGGGAATGAGAATGTTTTGCCCTCGCACTTTATGAAGGAGACTGTCAGGCATTTGTCCTCTGCCATTTAGCTGTCTGTGCAGGCTGGATGGCAGCTGTTTCAGGGGGCCATTGTGAGAGGACGGCACGGGTTCCTAACTGTGGCAGAATTAAGCAGTCCTCACTATGTTGATTGAAAGTCAATTCTCAAAGTGGTGTGTAGTCAGAATGTTCAATAGCTGCGGCCTAGCAGGCAGACCCTTCATCTTCCATCATGTATTCTATGGGCAATGCTCTTATCATGGGAATTGGTAATTAGTGGCATGCATTGTGTCAGAGGACAGAGCACTGAATACCAACGACATTAAAGGGCTGATGAGATAAGAGGAGCGTGCGCTTGTGTGTTTGTGCTCGTGGCCATGTGTGTGTGTGTTTGTGTGTGTTCCTGCTCCTACATTAACATTCATGCTCCAGGGACAACGGTTAGGTGCCTCGGCCATGGCAATGCACGACTTCAATTTACATGTTTGCATATTTGACAATTAACCAAATTGATTTCCTGTGTGTGTTGAGCGACAGCATCGGATGTCTGTTTTCCCAAGGATTTTCAATACCCCGTCCATCCCCATATCAAACAGGTTCAATAATGGCACCGTCTCATTTGCATACCATTAATTAGACATTCATATTAAATGGCTAATTAGCATATATAGCGTTCTGTGTTTTGTCAGGGTGAAAGCTATAGCAGCAATAACTTTTCCTTTCATATCACTTGTTTTGCTATCTATGCAAATGTGAGTAGTTTGTGATGGTTTTAATCAGTTTGTGTGTGTGTTTGTGTGCAGAGAGGGAGACTCAGGGAGAAATGTTCAACATACCTTTTAGAGAAGCGGCTAAGAAGAAAAAGATGTCTTGCAGGCAGGGTGAAAAAGAGAGATAGAGATGCACACTAATGACTGTTTTTTATCCCACCCCAGAAAGAAAGAGACTAATGATGCTTTATTTCATTTGTAGTTGACATTTTCTTTGAAGACTGACAACGACGCTCCTCAGAGAGGTGCAACCCAGCCAAACTTATCCAAGAAGTTCTCCCCTCACTATCACTGTCATTAATGTCACCCAGGAATGTAGTGCAGGATAAACCCACCTGAACTCCTATTTGCCACTTCCTTAGTGTGAAAAGTTTAATAATTTATAGCTAAGAGAAGAAGAGAAAAAAGCAAGAGAAAAAGCAAACATAAATAACTGTTTTTTTGATGGTAACATTTCATGATACAAAGACAGGACATGCTAGCATTATTGTGTCACTTAGTCAGTTAGTGAAATGGTACTGTTGGGTCGCAAACAGTTAGCAAGAAGTTAGCAAGAAGTAACCAAGTTTATTTTCTAGGTCACATTTTTACTTTCAGTGTGTATATTCAGGATTTTTTAATCCAGCTAAAAGCTTAAAAGCTTCCAGCTTAAAATACACATTTGATTCCTTTCCTGTTTTTGGTCTACAAGTTTCCTTTTTTTATGTCTTACATGCTGGAAAACAGGGAACAACAAGTAAATGTTATAGCAGTTATTCATTTCCATCTTTTGCCTCAGTTTCTCTGTGTCTCTTCCAAACTTTATCACTCAAACTGATGTCAGAGTGATGACTGACTGAGTTTACAGAGAATCCCTCAAGTTACTGATTGAGGCAATAGGCTGTTACTGCCATCATGATGGCTTCCCTGGATATCATAATGTTGCCCAGACATTGTACCAGAAATGGGGCAGAAGTGTCATCTTTCCATCGCTGGCGCTGAAATTGAAAAAAATATACTGCATATACTGCTGTAACTACCACAGAGTCATTTGACCAGGGAATAAACTCTGATTGCACCCTCTCTGAATGAGGACAAAAGCCAGATGTTAGTAGCTGCCCTGTGAGAAAAGGGGCATAACAGAACATTAAAGTCACGCAGTTAAAGCAAAGGATGTGCTCCACTGACTCCTGCTTCATAGCTATATGTATCTCTGGTGGGCAGCGGTTTATATTTAAACAGAGAAGTTAAAGAAAATAAGATGGTGACACGCAGCTAAGAATGCTATGATACTGTAGCTACCACACTTTCAGATTCTCCGTATCTCCTTCCCTCTGAGGTCAGTGCTCTCAGGACGACTCGCAGTGGTGCAAATTTGTGGGTTAAAGTTCATCAAAGTTAAACTCTGATTTACTTTGGCCCATATCCAAATCCAGTAATTTGTGGATTCCTTTAAAATGAACTGACTTCATTTTTAAATAGTGGTTTAACAAGGCCTTAAGGATGGTTATGGTAATGAAGGTCAGAGATTATTCTCTTTTTTATGTATCACTACATTGCTGCTATCAGCTATGCAGCCAAGAGATCCGCTGCAAGGAAAAGTTACTAGAAAAGGATAGAGATGAAAAAAATGTGCAGTATAAATAAAAAAAGACAGAGAGAAAGTGGTGGGAGGGATGGGAACGGAAAGAAGGATGAGGTAAGCCCTATGGGAGAGGCCCGCGCAGATTGAACTAACCCCTCCAGCCTCCTCCACCTTCTCTTCACTGCTTTCCTCCATCGCTTTTCTTTCCAGGGTGAGGTGACGAGAAGAGAGATTAAGACAGAGGAGAGAGCGTGGAGGGGGGGAAAAAGTGACATCAACGGTGACATCCGGAGCAAGAGAGGTTGGAGGTTAGACAGATGATAGTTTGTTTTTGCAGAAAAAGGCCAGGAGTCAATGCATTTGCTTTGACACATGTTTTTTGGTCACCCATGAGCTTTGGGAGTGTTAGGTGCAAGGGAGGCTGCAGAACCTTCTATTAATGGCATAATATTTTTTTTTCCTGATATATATTGATGTAGTATTGTGGTATTTGTGGTGAAAAACAGGTTTCATTTTGTTTTTCACTTGATGATTATCAAAATTATTAAACTATTTATAATAGTTCCTCACTGGAGCTTTTCATTAGCTTGCAAACACATTAGAGGGTTTTGGAGACATAAAACTTTTTTAAAGACATCAAGGCACTGATCATCCAATCAGATGGACCCATTGACACAGATCAGTCCAGTCTGCTACAGATAGAGCTGCCCCAGCTTTAATTACCAGTGCCATACAGTGACTCTCTACATTAGGATATTTGCTTTGGTTATAGCTGAGTAGGGATTTTTTTGGTACAACTTCAGCCACTGCAGAGGTGCCTGGAGAAGGTAAAGAGTCCAATAAAGGTCAAAGCTCCAGCAACACTTGTAGTATAGTGGAATTTTATTGTGAGATTAATGTGTTTCTCCTTGTGACCCTCATCAGGTTCATGATGAAACACATTACAGTGTTATAATACGCATAACAGTTTGTTTTACGATGAACCAATGAACGCCATAAACACATTGGTTTAACAATGAAGTTGTTATTCTAATTTAGTTGTTATACCAAATTGTTGCTGGATATAAAGCTCTCTATTATACAGGACAATGGACCTGGTTACCTTCTGTTGTTCATAGCAATCAAATGTTACTGATCCTAAATAATTAAACTAATGCAAAAACCCATTTTGTATGACGTCAGTATGAAGAGTGACTTTCTCTCAGCAACCCCTGCTTCAATTTTCTTCCAGCATCCCATCCTCATCGGCTGTTTGCCCCATGGGTGAGGCAATTTTAGGTGAACTTCAGCCTCCCCCTGCCCTCCCGTTACCCTCCTTTGCTTGGAGCTGAGCCTATACACCCTCGAGCCGGTTTGTGTCCCATGGCGTGTGTTTTTTTTTTTTTCGGAATGGAGTCGGCCTGTCTGTAAACTGTGTCTGACCTCTTGTATCTAGAGGGCTCTCCCCATGCAGACTCACACACACATACACACACACACAGATGCAAGAATTTTAGAGGGGTACCCAGCATGATGTGATGACTTGCTTCTCAGTGAAAGGCCTCTTTGACTGTGTATGACTTTGTGTGTGTGTGTGTGTGTGTGTGTGCGTGCGTGCGTGTTTGTGTGTGTGTGTGTGTGACTTTGTGTGTGTGGGGAGGCTTCCCATCATCTCATGCATTGCTCATAGAAGGAAATGGCGTGTGAAAAGGAGTGAGTGTACAATAGCAATTCACACTGCATAAGCTTTTTATTCACTTTACATAACTGCCGAGGAGCCTTTTCTTCTACAAACATCACTGTGTGTCTGAAAGAAACTCTTTTTTTCTAGTGATAAACAAGAAATCAGTGTAATTAAGGTAAATCATGTTGATTTTTCAAGCCTCAACATAAGTCATTGTTAAAAAAATCAGACGTAAGAATGCATGAATGAGAAACATAAGAGCACAACAGCTGTTTACTTTTCAATATTTCATGTATGGAATGTTCAGAATGATGTTATTACACCGTGTTAAGAATAATATATGATACAGTAGTTTGTGTTGTTTTGGCTTGAGCTAATCATTGTGTTTGTTAATAGGCTCCTTAGAGGAAGGCATATTTCTCTCACAGTCCCTAATGTAATAAAAGGCTTTTAGCAACTCCTTCAAATGCATCAGGACTGTGCATTTCCCTATTTCCTTTGTATCTCATTAATTTCCATATTTAATTAGCTTGGCTCATTAAACGCCATGCACACAGGAATGTATGCAGGAATAATTGCATGCAATGTTATAGGCACAAATTATCCATAATGTTCTTGTGTGAGTTGTGACAGAACATGCAGGCCTTGTTGATTAGTCCACTCTAATAGACATGGCACTTGATTTGTTTGTCTATCAGTGTGTATGTGTGCTGTGTGTGTGTGTGTACCCTTGGGTGCTCAGAGTGTGTGGGCATGTGTGTGTTTATGTCCATGTGTGCCAATCTAGCCGTCAACTCTAAACCATGTTAAAGAGTGAAATTACCCATCAGCTCTAGTAAAAGCATGGCTGACAACCTGTAATCATGGTCATGAGAGAAAACAAATCATTGTCACATGTGGGCAGACACACATACGCATACACACACACACACACTTAGGTCAGGACAAAAGTATTGACCATTCAGAGACAATAGAAAAAACCAAATCTAAAAAACAAAAGTATAAATCTTATACATTTCTTATCCTTGAGTTTTTGTTTTGGCAAGCCCAACGCTTTTTACAAAAAGAGAAGAATGATTAACAAGACAGCAACTTTGTCTTAATTGTCTTGCTGTTGAATCCTCACCAGCGTCCACGCAGCACCCTTGCTTTTTCTGCATCACACAGAATTAATGAGGTATTCTTCCCAGGCCTGCTATCTCCCCCTCAAAATATATGTTTACAGATTTTATATGAGATGTTCTCTATCATACATTTGAAAAGAACTATAGGTGCTTTTTTAATCATGTACCATGGTGAGATGCGCATGAATAACTCTGACATTTACAATTAGCTGTTGTCAGCAGTCAGAGGCAGTAGTGCAATTTACTAGGTACACATTACTGTCGTAAATGGAAGTGACAACAATTTGATATGTTGTTTGAAAGTGGCGTGATAGCGAATTGTATTTGACCCTGTTTAAGTGGGCTCGCTCTTGATAGGCGAACACCCTTTATTCAAAAGAGATAATTGGTTTTGTAAAATGTTGCTCACGCAGGCCCTGAAACGTTTTGGTAGAGAAAGTGGTGAGCGTTGATTAACCTTGTCATACTTCTTGACATCTAGCGACCATGCAGCTCGTACATTCAGAACATTTTCTGCACTGAATGCCGTTGTTTTGTTTTTACCCCTATGTACCGAGGATACGTGGTAAATTAGTGTTTTTCTTTCTCATTGTCTTTGCTTCGACAGATGCATTCAGAGTGAAGACACAGTTTTTTTTTTTCAAGTTTACAGTCTGAGAGAGTTAGTTTCTAAACCTGAACTTCTGAAGCAGTGGTAGTTTATGTCTCAGAAGGTTGAGTAAAAAAAAAAAAGGGGGGTAGCATTTGGGATTTCAAGGGGGGTCAGCCTCTCTGGTCTCTTTGGTCTCCTTGCTGTGGTTTCTCCACATTTGGCTGACAGACAAGTGTATTGTGCATGAGTTCTCTCAGATGTGGCGGCGTAATGATGAGTAAGCACACATATGATGGAGTGGGTATGTGTGTGGTATCCAGAGCTCTGCCTGACACATGGCCATAAGGAAATTAAGAGGCGGGATTCATGAGGGAGTTTGGAATATATATTACGCAGCGTTTTACAGGCCAAACTTTTCCCTCTGTCTAATTAGAGGACAAGCTGTGGGTTCCGTCAGTTACGCAACCTCTAAAGACTTCCTGTTGAAGAAGTGATTTGTTCAACATGACACATCTGGATAAATTATTCATGGTTTGGTTCCAGTTCAAGGATATAGTGGGGGATGAACTAACTTAAACTTTCCTAAAGTTTTTCGGTCCATATATTTGTATTAAATGCTGTTTAGGACACTCATGATGTATCACTGGTTGTAGTCACACATTTCCTCCTTTAAAACCTCCGTCATAGGTTCCATATCTCTGAGCTGTGAGAATGAGAAAAGAATGATTTCCCCTGGATTGCTGAGTTTAAAAGGGAACTCCAGTGATCCAGCATCACACTCTCAAAAAGTTAGAAGACTCGCGGGAGACTGACTTAAAAAAGAATGATCAAAAAGCAAAAAGTGGAGGCTAAGATATTCCAACTCTTAATCCCCAGTATGAGTCTGAATGAGTCTTTCTTAATTGTAAAATGCCCTCATTTCTTAACCTCTGTCTTTTTTACAAAGGTTTTTTGTCAAATATTTGAAGCCTAACTCAAGAGAGCTCTGATGACATCATGATGACATCATGATGACATATACCATCATACCTTAGTAAGCTCCATCCAGAACCACATCAGATATTATACAGCTGTTTTCACAGGCTGAGAGTACTGTGAGTGACCAGCAAAAACTGACCTTTTCATGTGAAATCAGTGTCTCTTAATACTTTCAGAATGTTGTAGAGGAAAACTCTCTGAATTTAAAGTGAAAAAAGTGCTGCAAAAATGTTTTTACATCTTAGCTATCAAGCAAATCATCTTGAAACATCAGTTGGAAACCTACATTTCCATTATAGTGATTAAGTCAAGTACAAATGAATGCTGTATAAGTTTTAGATCATGTATACTTTGTAAAGTTTTTATTAGTTGTAAATGCTTCATGGTTAAAAGAGAGAGCAAGTTGTGGTAAAGGAGAACAGACTGCAGTAAAATAAAACTTTTAGAAAGCAAACAAGTAAAAAGTAATGCCTTGTCTTTTAAGCACTAATACTTTATTAATAGCTGTTCATAAGAATTATTTCCTACCAACTTTTCAGTTCATTAAAAGGTGAAACTTTGATTGTTTTTCAGACAGGACTAAAAGTCTACAAGCTTGTTAACAGGTCTGTGAGGCTGTGTTTAGATAAAACTGTGCAATGAGCTAAATGCTACCACTAGCATGCTAACAAGCTCAATAAAACAGTCCCAGTACGCTATTTTCAGCATGAAATGTTCACTGTGTTCAATATTGTTGTATTTTTTTTCACACTAACCTTTTTTAATTTGCGCTAAACATAAAACACAGATGTGATGTCATTTTCTTTGCCTCAACAATAACAGTGAAAATACACAAGCTTATCTTTACCTTCCCATTCAGCTCAACTCAAGAGTTAAAAAAAAGCCCCTCGCACTGTTCCAAACTGCAAAAGTGTTCAGATCAGCACTTTTAGACCAGGTTTGCACCAGAATAAAAATATACTGGCACAATTTTTTTTGTTTGCCTCTGAATTACACTTTTACCTTTAATATCTCACTTATCTGTGACATGTCACTGACACAAGTCGCGTTGTAATTTTCTAACTTGAAGTATCATGCTGTGCCACAATTCCCACCCGCCTGGCACACCCAGTAGTTGAAAACAAACGCTGAGGGTTAATTGCACACACTGTTCAGCCTGGGTCAGCTGGTGTGTTTGTTCAGGCAGAGGTTTGGAGTAGCTTTGATTAAGGCAAAGCGATTGAGTGGGTTCAGGCTGTGTGTCACTGAGGTGGGCCCATGTTCATCATCATCAACTCATAATGACGCCAGTACCGCCGCTGTTATCACAACCTCTCTCTCTGTGGGTGGTTTTCCTCTTTATATGTGTGTGTGTGTGTGAGTGTGTGGGATTCAACAGTGCAACTGCCCTTGATCCCTCTCACTCTTGTACCTCTCTCTCTCTCCTTTGCTCTCTTTTGTTTTTTTTTCTCTCTCTCTTCCTCTGCTTTTTCCCGTGTCAAACGTCTGGAACTCCCACAGAACTCCCAAGCAGCTCCGCTTCAGAGGAAGTCCTTCCTGGGATTTATACACACACACACAGACACACACACACACAGACACACAGACACACACACACACAGACACACACACACACACAGAGCTGCACACACAAACTTCCTCGTCAGATTTACCCCCTCTCATTTGTCCTCCCACAGACATCCTGTTTGTCTCCTGCAGCTCTTCTGCTCCCTCACATGAACATAAGCCAGGGAGGCACGGAGTAAACAGATGAGCAATTTTTGAAGAGAAGGCGGCACGGAAGTACAAAGAACTCCTAAAAACAACCACAGTTCCTGTCAGTCGGGTCTCTAGCTCACATTTGTGTCTTCTGTCACCTTGCTCGTGTGTTGTTTTTTTGTTTTTTTTCTTTCTATATTTAGAACTTTTTGACGCCGTGGACCAAATTCAGTGACAATCAGTTTTAACCAGGATCCGGGACCTCGCCAATCATATTACTGCCATGTTTTTTCGAGCAGTGCTCCTGGAATGAGAGAAACCTTGTTGATTTTTTCTGTAATCAGTTTCCATTATCTCTCGCCGCGGCGGTAGGCATCAGCTCTCCGTCCTGTCTTCTCATCCGTAGAGCGGTCTATCCAATTCATTTTACCCATCTGCCAATCTCCATCATTTCGATCTCGGTTTGTCCCCTCTTCTCTCCCTTCTCTGTCTCCCTTCACTCTATCCGTGGCTAATCCATTACATCTTCTAATGGCTGTTGTTTCGCTCTATAAAGAAAAGTGTGAAGCGTATTGGCATTTCTGAAGCCATACGTGTGTTTGAGTGTGTGTGTGTGTG